>JAZHGK010006321.1:0-41179 GCA_037855215.1 Waitea zeae | reverse complement strand
AAAAAAAAAAAGAGGCGATCAACGCACGTCGGACATGTTTACGCGGAGAGTGTTGTACACTTACGTCTGGGAAAGATCGCGTAGAAGTCTCCAAGGTGGGTTTTATCACCGCGCTTGTCTCGAGACGTCGCGGGAAAGTTCTGGAAGCCTCTTGTCAACCGAGCAAACCCACCTCTTGCCCTCTCACTCTCATCCCCCGTCCCTTCAGCAGCCCTCAGCTGACTCACTTTTTACTCTTGTGATCTACATCAACCTCTCCATCTTTTTCTAGATGTGCCTTTTTGAGTCCGTCCAGGGTCGACGCCCTGGTGGGGTTTATCGATAGTTGAAGACGTAAAATACTTTGTTGACTGCAAAAGTTTCGTGTTCAATTGTGAGCCTTGGAATTTGTGTACTAGAGTTTACAACCCTTGAGCAAGTAAAAGTTTTTGGTCCTTTGACCACGAAAAGCAATGCGTATATGCATGAAATCCGTAGCCGTGAAAATGTTGGTGCCGCTCGCTAAAGGGGAAAAAAAAAAATGGACCCGGACCGGTCTCGGGCTTCGAAACGGCGCATCAAAACTGTACGTAATACGCCGGAATGATAATATGATTTAGCCGAGGCGCCGCACAGCAAGCCATGCTTCTAGATAAGATCAACCAATGCTGGTCAACCTACAGCCCGAATCACTGGTGCATCTCTTCAGTCAACTTCTCTGTCCCGGCCGACGCGCCGCTCGTCCCGAATTTTCTCTCACTTTCCCCCTGGCACGCTGGCTGGGTGCCCGCGCCCCGGGCACCGATAAATGCTCTAAAGCCGACAATTGACTCATCTCTTCGCTCTCTCTCTCTCTTCGTTCCCTTCCACCCACACCTCTCCGCTCTCTCTCCTGCCTTTGCTCGAGGAAGGTGTTGACGGACCACCTTTCTGCTCACAGCTCGTGAGTTAACCTTTGAAACTTTGTTTATTCCTCCACAACTCACAGAACTTCCCCCCCCCCAAATAGACCTATCCCCTTTAATGTCTGTTATGGATGCTTCTCATGAGCCAGCCATGGTGAACGAAGAGACCGCGTTGCTCTCTGGGCGGCGGTCCACCAAAAAGCCTACTCCCCTTCCCTGGATACAATTAGGCATACTCATGCTCTCCCAGCTGGCGGAGCCTCTGACTGGCCAGTGCATATCCCCCTTCCTCCCTAAGGTGGGCTTAGAACACTCAACTGGTTGGTCTCCTTCTCATCGTCATCCCGCAGATGATCAACGATTTGGGCGTCACCAACGGGGACGAATCTAAAGTTGGGTACTATGTCGGTATAATGGTAGGCTTTAATTACTTTGTATCGTCTTCTCCGTAATCGCTGACTCTATAACGACTGCAGCTATCACTCTTCTTCGCGACAGAAGCAATTACTGTTATGTATTGGTAAATTAAACAGTTTGCATCCGTCAGGCTAGGATCTGATCCTTGACAGGTCACGACTTTCTGATCGCATCGGGCGAAAGCCTGTTTTGCTGATTGGGTTGGGCGGCATCACCATTTCGATGATACTCACCGGTCTCTCCAAGTCGTTCCCAGCCTTGGTCCTCTCTCGCTCCCTATGTGGCCTGTTGAACGGCAACGTGGGTGTAGCCAAGTCTGCCATGGGTGAACTCACCGACAAGAGCAACCGGGCGCGAGCATTTGGGTTGATGCCAGTTATTTGGGCCGCCGGCGTCACAATTGCGTCAGTACTTACAGCTTCTGAACTTTACCCCGATTCGTTTAGACTGAATACCCAAATAGGCCATTCATGGGAGGATCTCTTCAGCACCCAGCAGAGCGTTTTCCAAGATATTTCTCAAACCCTTTTTGGCAAGAGTACCCCTATTTCCTGCCATGCACGGTGTCAGCTTTGTACGCTGCTTTTGCGTTTGTGGCCATCTTTCTATTCTTCGAAGAGGTGCGGGTTCCCATCGATCTGTCGCTGGACTCCATTATCTCATACGATCCCTAGCCAAGTGCGTACATGCTGAAGCACTCTCAGCGAGTCCGTCCCACAAGATCGGACTCCACAGACACGTTGCCCGTGACGCCTGTCGAGACACTCTCGAAATCGCCGATTGATAGCCCCACCTACGAACAGTCGGGGTCGTACTTCCAGAAGAAGGAAGAGCTCAAGCCTGCGTCTCTGGGTGAGCTCTTGCGTTCGGACCGCGTGCGCGTGAGCGTCGGCAACTACGGCGTCGTCGCTATCCTCGAGATCGCGTACAGTTCGCTCCAGCCGCTCGTCCTCGCCTCGCCCGTCGCCTTTGGTGGCCTCGGGCTTTCTCCGCCGATGATCGGCGCGCTCCTGGGCAGCATCGGCCTCGTCAACGGCCTCTTTCAGGGACTGTTTTTCGCCTCATTCGTCGAACGCTTCGGCCCCAGGCGTCTCTTCATTGCCGGTATCGCATGCTTCATTCCCATGTTCCTCTGCTACCCTGGAGAGAACTATGCCGCGTGGAAATTGGGCCAGGAGGGGCGCCCGCTACCATCTCTGGTCTGGGTGCTCTTCGCCATGCAAGCTGGCTTACTTTTGATCATGGAGTTTGCTTTCGGTAAGCAAAACGTAACGGAGACGATTGGGTGGTACTGAACCATTCACTTGACAGGAACCGTCTTTGTTTACACCACATGCGCCGCACCCAACAAGCGATCCCTCGGGGCAACCAATGGTCTTGCTCAGTTGATTGGTATGGCCATTATCGTTACCTAAAATATTTCAGGAACTCAACCGATTTGTTAGCATCCATCGTTCGTGCCATTGGCCCCACCATCGCAGCTGGGCTCTTCTCTGTTTCTACAGGCAAAAACATTATGGGCGGTTACTTTGTCTACGTGTTCATGGTTGTAGCAACCTTTGTTGGTTTGAAGTTCGCGACCTTGCTTCCTAGCGAACCTTGGTCTCTGGACGATGATGAGTAAAGTTGGACGCAGATACCCCATCAGTATCGAAAAACAGTCTCGACCCTCAACTTCATGTTTGGTTTTATCTTTTTCTTGTCTTCACCGGGCTCTATTGTTTCATTGGACTATATGTTGTAAACATATTTGGAGTATTTTTAACGAGCGATTATACCACTAAAAGCTTAGTTATCAAGCAAATAAACAATTTCTTCTGAAGGTGCCTCGTCTCGATCCGATTGTGCCAGCAATCAGCCTTGTCTCGTTTCAAAAAGTTAAGAATGTCATTGTGTCAAGTACACATTACAGCCAAACCACGATATGCTGACGAGCGGATGAAGCTTAGAACGACCATGCGGCGGATTTGCCTTTCGATCCGAAGGCATACACAACCGCTTGTGTCATGAGGAGACCAACAGTGACTCCCACGGTTACTTCAAGAATTTTGCCACCAATATCAATTCCGCTTCCACCGGTCGCCACACCGCCGGCTTCCGCGAAGACTGAGGGGGTGAGGAAGAGAACGCCCGTGACCATCGCAGTGAAAGCCGTTCCGCCGGTTGCACGTGCGTATATGTTCCCGAGAACGCCCACGGCCGATGCACCGAGTGCGGCAACGACATCTGGGCGTCCGGGAACCTGCATATTCGATAGCTTGTTGACGGCGTATGATATGCAAGAGATAGCGCACATTGCCAAGAGCTCCCAAGATCGCCACGGCTGCTGATTATTGAGTGAAGACAGAACCGAGAAGATCGGTACCATGAAGAATAGGGTATAACGTGGAGGTGCCTTCAGCCACCAAGGGTTGCTCAATGCGCGATAGCATGGACCTTGCAGGCCACCTATGGTGGATGCCGTGTTGTTGGTAAACGTCCAGATCCCTGTGATAGGTTTGTGACGAGGAAAGTTAGTCATGTTTGCTGCGGTGAGGCTGCCAGCTAACGAAACGGAATGAGACAAGTGCTGAGCCATGCGGTCAAGACGCTGCCTTTCGGTAGGGTTCGTCACAATGAACAAGTCGGACCCAATCTGTAATCCAAAGCCAAGAAAAAGTGCATAAATGAGGGCATACACAAGTTTAACGCTGCCTGAGACAATCCGATGAGAGGCAATTTCGAGGCCAGATGTTAGGATTAGGAACCCTGGTAAAATGCTGACGATGCTCGCAGATGATATTGCGGTATAGCAGAAGAGCTGCCTGTGATATCTAATCTGAATACTGCTCAAGCCACGGGCAATGAAGGAAATTAGTGTCGCCATTGTAATTCTAAGTTATCGATCAGCAGTGTCACAAATAGCGTAAAAAGGTAAACTCACTCAAAAACATTCGAGTATAAGGGGCTTTGGGATGCCACAAAGTTGCGGATAGCGGCGAGTGAAACACCAAGAATAGCGGCAATTGGTTGATCAACAGGAGAACCCCCGAAAGACATAGCACAGATGGTGAAGGAGATCAAGAAGGAGATAAGCATGGAGACAAACCGACCATACACCGGCGGGGAATCCATAAGTTCATCCAATAGCTGCGTTCCTTTGCTGGCATCAATCTCATCATGCAAGACCTGACGGAAGATAACGTGCACGTCATGCAACTTCCCTAGCTCAATCCTTCCAGAAGTCTTAACGAAGTGGGTCTGCCGAGTTTCAGCATCCTTGCCGCGGAAGGCGCAAATGATGACACCCGGGAGAAAGATGAAGCTGCCTCTAATACGTATGGCTTTTGCCGCAGAGTGCAACTGAGCTTCGACGCGGTGAGATGGAGCTCCGTATTTCATCAGTGTCCGTGAAAGACTGAGAATGAATAACTGCCCATCCTTGACAGCTGAGTTTTTATAAGTGAGACTGAGGGTGGGTACGTTCATTTCGTTTACTTACATGTTCGATGATACTGTACGGTACGCTTGCTCGTGAAAATATCTTCTTCTTCCTCTTCTTCGTGATTCTCATCTGAACTGGTGTAGACAGAGTTATCGCTGTCACACTCATCTGAGTACCATGATGCCGGAGGTTGTTTTACGCCTTTATAAGGTAAGTTCGGTATCTCCGGTGTATTCATTATGTTATCCGAGCCACCAGTAGGGAAAGCCTCGTGGTCTTTACGAAGAAGCATTTTTTTGTAAGTTCCAAAATCATAGCCCCAGTCCTCTGTTGAAGCACCAGTACTAGCTGAACGCGAAAAGAAGGAGGAGTGTGTTGGACGATTAGACATGGTTCAAAGTCTGCGAGAACGAAGCTAGTCAAGTCATAAACGCATAGAGCCTAGGGCTTTCTTTGTATTTGCTTTCACGGCTGTTCGTCAAACTTGACAGTTTAGTCAACAGTACCACGGCTGTCATGGTATCGCAGCAAATTAGAGTCGTTGAAGTTTGGTAGTAGTTCGGCGGGAACCATAGTAGGGAACGGTCACGAGACTAATACGCGACCTGCACCGTGACCGTGACCTTCTCTAGTCTGCAATGCCACCACTGGAACCTGAGCAGGCCTACGGCTTCCCTGTTCTCGACCTTGAATCTATATGTGACACTCTTGGACAATGGCAAATAGCCGTGAAGCCGACAAATCTTCGCAGTCCTAGTTCCGACTTCGTGTTCAACGTCTATGCACAGATCTTGCAGCGACTTACAGGGATGAGCGAAAGTACTCTTGGTCAAGCAGTGGATGAAGGTCTTGACTCTCTCAACACACCACATGCGGTATGATGCATGAAGCATCACATAAGGCTTCCGTTAACCAGCAAAGACAATTGTAGGACATTTACCGTCAAGCATTGGCACGTAACGTCGTCTCTCACCAAATGTACGGAGAGCTTCTACTTCGGATAGTTCGGGTATTAATTTTAATGCAGAGCACGCTTATGTAGTGCAGCTCGAATTGGCGACTACTCTTCGCGCGACTTGGCCATGCCTGACCATATGCGCACTGTTGTTATCCTGTCGGGTCTCATCAACTTTTTGGCACATGTTCAAGGAGTCACAGATCGTGCCGCACGCGTGCGAGAAGATGCGGCTTCTATAAGAGAGCAGCGTGACCGTCTCGCTGATCAGGTTAATAAGTCACAGGATGAAGTGAACAAGCTGAGGTGAGTGTAACGGACTCCTGACATTGCTAGGATTGATGTGAAAATGACAGAGCGAAGCGCGCCGAAGAGGAAGAGCTTGCTGCGTCATTGCGGAAATCCCATGAGGAGACTGTGCCTCAAATTATGGAGAGTTTGTCTGCCAAGAGTGCGCTCGAAGATGAGCTCAATAAAATTAAAAGCAACCGCGACCGAGTAGCCAAGAACAAAGTACGAGAGCTCCTCAAGGCTCGTTTGCTTGAAACCTAACCTCGCGTTCATGTAGGAAACTGTTCTTGCCGAGATTAGGCATCTGCAGGAGCAGATACAGAGCTCGCAGAATCGTATCGTGCGCTCGCCGGAACGTATTAAAAAGAACATTCAGCTTATGGGCACCACTGTTGCTGAGGACCGCCGCACTCTCACAACTAATGAGAGCAAGATTCGAGACCTACAGGCGAAACAGACAGCTCTTTTAAACATTGAAAAGGTACTCTTTCTATTTAATTAATAGAGTCAACATAGTGAATTGAGCCTTTGTCTCTTTCCAGGAAGTACGCACTTGTGTTGAACAACTGCAGACCCTAGAAAAGGAAATGCGGAACCTAGCTAACACAGAGAAGCAGCTGGCAGATGCTCGTGACCGACAAGATCAAAAGAGCATGGAAAAAGAGACACTTGCAATGAAGAGAGAAGTACGCTAGCCCCATCTGTAACCCTAGTAATACTCTGACAGTCGCTGACGTTGCCATCAGCGTGTACATCAACAGCGGGTCAACGCCCAAGCTAAACTTGAGCGAACCAGACGCCAAGCTGCTGACCGACAAGCGGCTTCCGCACAAACCCTTGCACGCTTACAACGCGAATACACTGAGCTTGCCGCTGAGCGCCGCGATAACGATCGTGAAGTGGAAGCTCTAAATAAGGAGTCCGACGAAATTGAACGACGAATGGCTGAACACCTCCGTACCAGTGAAGAAGAACTTTCAGAACTGCTTAACGTGTATTGGGACCTTCGACAGCAGACGCGTGAGTAGTATTCAAGTAACTGCAATACACAGGTACTGAGCTTGTTCTACAGAACTGTACATTGATGCTCTAGGGTCAAAGCTAGGATTCGGGGGTTAAGCAGGCGTTGATTCTTTCCATGCTGTATAACAAGTTGTTGGTTGTATCGTTTTAATATAATCTTTACTTACTGTGATGGATTGATAGGTATCTTTATGCAAAGAAAAGATTGTTCAACCATGAAAATAACTCATCGGCTAAATCTCGGTAAAACGCACACCCACACCAAGGGGCGGTGTGCGCCTCACTTTACTCCTTCAATACTAGACGGAGCGCTCAAACACGTTTTCAATCGGTTTGCCTGAATGGCGACACGGCAACCGATAAATGGCCGGCCAACCTGACTCGATTTTGTTCCATAAGAACGGCTGCCTAGCACTGTGTGCCACCAAGTTCACTCTTACAGGCTTCTCACCTTCACCATGACCGTACATACGATTGAAGTTGATGCGATGTGAGCCCTCTAAGATAGATTCAATCAATACAAGGCTAATGAATCCTACCCAGACTTTTCGATATGGATGGTACCCTCGTAGACTCAACTGCGGGTGTGGTTGGTGCATGGGAGCATTTCAAGCGCAAGTATCCTAGACTAGATGTGCAATCGATTCTAAGCAGTAAGTTCCTGTCCTTGCACCAGCATTATATCAACATGTCTCACGGACTTTACTAGCTGCTCACGGCGTTCGGACTGTGGAAAACCTCCAGAAGCACTGTGGGATCGACGATCCCATAATTCTAGAGGTAGGATCCAAATTTTATTATCGTTCATCTTTAGGGCCAACTTCCCGTTTCAAACGTGACATAGCAAGAAGCAGAGCGCTTCGAACAGGCTATTCTAGACTCATCTATTGTCGATGGGCGTGCGGGCATTGTTACTCTCCCTGGAGCCCCAGCAATCATGGAAGAACTTGAAGCAGGCAAACAACTACCGAACCCTTGCTGGGCAATATGCACTTCAGCAACGCGCAAATACGCTTCCGCTGCTCTGAAAATTGCCGGTGTTCCGGTACCCGATGTCTTTGTCTGTGCAGAAGATGTCAAGCATGGGAAGCCTGCGTGAGACTTCATTGTCGAGTCCTGCGTTGTTCCTGCTAACTTTAAGCTTAGCCCAGATCCTTACATTCTTGGTGCACAAAAATGTGGCGTTGACCCAAAACGATGTTGGTTTTTACACAAACTCACGAACACGCATCGTTTACAAATGCTAACAGAATGTTGTAGGCATCGTCTTCGAGGACGCTCCGAGTGGGGTTCGAAGTGGCCATGCAGCGGGATGCCAGACGCTTGCTGTGATCACTTCACATACGCGTGAACAGATGGAAGCTGTTACGCCCACCTACTTGGTCGACAAACTTACAAGCGTCAGAGTCAAGCGTCTGATTAAAGGAGTGCAGCTCACCATCACCACTGTTGACTAGACCTGGCTTCTGTTGATCCGCACGTATCATATATCACGTCTGTTTCAGTCATAGAAACCGGGTTTCAAAGTTAAAGCAATCATGCCAAATGTAGACCAATGTGGATAACAATTAATGGTATGCCATACGATAATCGAACACATCAGACGGCGTACGAGAAAATGAAAAACAAAGATCTCCAAATTTCCGAGAGGAGTGAAAGGTAGGGCAAAATAACGATCGACAAATGAGGTTTATAGAATAAGAGCGCAAACCATTCCACAGATAGACGAATAGATCAGGGAATAATTCAGGGGTATTTTACTATTTGCAGACCCACTGTCTAGTACTCGCCTGCCTCCTCCGCCTCTGCGGAGTCAATACCGACCTCCTCATAATCCTTCTCGAGGGCGGCAAGGTCCTCACGAGCCTCAGAGAATTCACCTTCCTCCATACCCTCGCCGACATACCAGTGCACGAACGCGCGCTTGGAGTACATGAGGTCGAATTTGTAGTCTAGAAAAATCAATGTTTAGCACCTTGTAACATGCGTTTGGCGACTGTCATAGACATACCAAGGCGAGACCACGCGCTTGAGATCGCAGTGGTGTTCGAGAGCATGCACAAGCTACGGCTGTTCTTGGCAAGGTCACCGCCGGGGACATGGGCGGCAGGCTCGGAGCAGACGCCGAGCTTGAAACCAGTTGGGCACCAATCGACAAACTGAATTGTGCGCTTTGTCTTGATGGTCGCAACGGCAGCCTGCACATCCTTGGGGACGACGTCGCCACGGTAGAGGAGCGCGCAGGCCATGTACTTGCCCTCGCGAGGGTCGCACTTGACCATCTGGTTACCAGTCTCAAAGCAGGAGAAGGTCATCTCGGAGACGGAGTTTTGCTCGTGAGAAGCCTTCGCGGCAGAGAGAAGAGGAGCATAAGTAGCGAGCGGGAAGTGGATGCGAGGGAAGCTATAGAACGAGTAAGTATTGAGGACTTGTGAGTTGGCGATTCATCACTTACGGAACCAAGTTGGTTTGGAATTCGTTGAGATCGACGTTGAGGGAGCCAGTGAAACGAAGAGACGCCGTGATGGACGAGACGACTTGAGCAATGAGTCGGTTGAGGTTCACGAAGCTGGGCTGCGCGACATTGAGGTTCTTCTTGCAAATGTCATAGATTGCCTCATTGTCGACCATGAACGAGCAGTCCGAGTGCTCAAGGGTGGTGTGGGTTGTGAGGACCGAGTTGTAGGGCTCAACGATGGACGAGGAGAGCTGGGGTGCGGGGTAGACGCAGAACTCCAACTTGGCCTTCTTGCCGTAGTCGGTCGAGAGGCGCTCAAGGAGGAGAGCACCGAAACCGGAACCAGTACCACCACCGAAGGAGTGGAAGACAAAGAAGCCCTGAAGGCCAGAGCAGTTGTCCGCCTGGCGGCGAATCTTGTCCATCACAGGATCAATGAGCTCCTTGCCGACGGTGTAGTGGCCACGGGCATCTGTGAAAAGGAGAAAATAAGATTTGATAAACGATAAGGCTTATCTAAAGAGAAAACAGGCGCATACAGTTGTTAGCTGCGTCCTCCTTGCCCGCTATCATAGTCTCCGGGTGGAAGAGCGAGCGGTACGGGCCAGTCTTGACGTCGTCGATGACACCAGGCTCGAGGTCGACATAGATGGAGCGAGGAACAAACTTGCCCGAGCCCGTCTCGGAAAAGAACGTTGAGAAACCTTGGTCGCTCTTCGAAGGCGGGGCGCCAGACTTGTGACGCCCATCAGGCTGTTGGCAGAGAAAAAAAAAAGTGAGCACACGAGTATGTACGTAAGCGCCATCGATTAAAGCTGCAGGTCGCAACTCACGTTCAGCCCGTGCTCGAGAGTGTAGAGCTCCCCTGTTCAGAGTGGTCAGAAATTAGTTGGACACGTCGGACGCGTCGACGCGTCGAGCAGGACGACTCACAGCACGCGTTACCAATCTGAACACCTGCCTGACCGACGTGGAGAGAGATAACTTCACGCATGATGAATTATAGCGAGTAGATAGAGGATGTCTAGAGTTGTGGGAGGGAGGGCGTCGACGAAGGTGGTGAACAGAGGACAAGGGCTGGCGAGGGAGCGTGAGTCCGGGTTTGGACCCTGCTGACAGAAGCCCCAAGCCCAAGTTTCAAAAGTCGGCCGACTTCTCGATAGAACCCACTGCCCTTTTCTGGCAATTCCTTCATTCTTTGTCATACCACTTACATTCCGAGTCCTATCTCATTTCAGTAACTACACTTTTTTTTAATATCGATCCATACCCCCGCGTATTTAATTTGTATACTGGAGCAAACGGTATAGTAGTCAATTAGTCGAGACCAAATCGTACAATGGGGCGAAAAATCGTCTTTCAAAATTCTACGCTGCTTTTCCGACGTCCTCCTTCAAGCTTACAATCCTGTTCAGCACGAGATAGTCACCTTCGCGGCGCCCGGGTGCTACGCTTCCCTCCTCTTCTATGGCTGCTACCTTGGCATCTTTGTCCACTGCAAAATAGGCGACGCGCAAACCCTGGAAGCGGACGCACTCTTTCCCGACCAGCTGTTCGACTGTTGCAACAGGGGTGTCGTCGTGGCGTTCCTCTCCAGCAGTTGCTCCAGGGTTTTCCTTGCGTGCTTTCTCAGTACGCTCATGGGCTTCCTTAAGAGCATCGTTGTAGGAACGTTTGAGTAATGGCCAGAAGCCGACATCTACTATCGCACCACGCAAGACTTCTTCGCTGTTGGGATTGATATCCGCCCTCCAATCATCCAGCGCGCCCGGGTTGTCCGATTTGAATAGCTGGTACGTTATCCGCGTCTCATCGATGCGTACCGGACTGCCGCTAGCCGGATGCTCTCCCACCCACTGAATGAACGCCTTGGGCTTCTTCGTCGCGCCCTCCTCGAGCTTGCAAATGAGCTCAACAACATCCCCCGTTGTGGGGTCGCGGACAACGTCCGTGCAAGTAATAGGGTGCGGCGCGTGAGAAAGTCCGACAGTTTTCCCTGGGGCGAGGCGGAAGTAGTCTGGTGCGTCCTCGAGGCGGAAGTCATCTCGATCGATGTACAGGACGCGAGTGAATGGTATCTTGTCTGACCCGAGAGAAGGGTCCTTCGGGTGTAATGGCCTCTCTACCATGATCATGTAGTCCTCCGCCACGTTCGACAATGTGACTTTGAGCGGGCGCAGCACCATCAGCAGGCGCGGTGCTGTACTCTCCAGGTATTGGCGCACGGTCTGCTCGAAGCGAATGACCTGGGTGTTCGATGGTGACGTTGAAACGCCGAGTGTGCTAACGAATTGTAGTATAGCACCGGGAGGGATACCACGCCGACGAAGGGCGATCAGAGTATACAACCGTGGATCGTCCCAGCCACGAACGTGTTTCTCTTCCACCAAGGCTTTGATCTTGCGCTTCGACATAACTGTACCAGTGATGTTGAGTCGTCCATATTCTGACTGGCGTGGCTTGTACACTTCGAGCGCATCACAGAGCCAATCATACGACTGACGCGCTGCGATGAATTCGACAGTGCAAAGGGAATGACTAGAGCCAGTTAATCACTCGTCGTTCAGTATGTTAAAGCACTTACGAAATGTTCTCCATACTGTCCACCAAGCAATGGGTGAAGTCGTAAGTGGGATAGATCCTCCATTTAGAGCCAGTTCGGTGATGGGGCTCGAGGACGACTCGGTATGCGATGAGATCCCACATGTAGGGGTTACCATCCTCGAGATCCTGCTTCATACGAAGCACCATTTGTCCAGGCAGGAGCTGTCCTTCTTTCATTTCGATGAACTTCGAGAGTGATTCTTCGATTGGCCGTTCGCGGTGTACGCATGCCGTCGGTTTGCCTTTGCCGCCACCTCTGTTGACTTTGATGTCTTCCTCTACACAAACAGCCAACAATTGAGTACCAAACAAAATAAAGTAAAATATTGGGAGCCGTACCGTTACATTCACATATGTACGCTTTGCCTCGCTTAATAAGCTCGATCGCGAGGTCGTATAGCTCCTGGAAGTAATCACTCGAATAGGTGACCTTCCAGGGTTCGTATCCTAGCCATCGGACGGTCTCCAAAATACTCTCGAAATATGCACCTTCTTCCGCCTTGGGGTTTGTGTCGTCGTACCTCAGATAACACTTCCCGTTGTGGTGTGCGGCATAGCCAAAGTTGATGAAGATGGCCTTTGAGTGGCCAATGTGCAGGAAACCGTTGGGCTCCGGAGGGAAACGAGTGAAGACACCGCCCTTTGTGAACGCAAGGTGTTTCTCGCGTAATTCGGGCTTTATCTGAGGGTTTTCACCAGGCTTGTGCAGTGAGCCGAGGAAGCCCTCAGTGAACACCTTATTTGACGGTCCTGCCGACGGCTCTGGTACCTCCGCCTTGGCCGCTGCCGCGGGCTTCGCCTTCGGTTCCTGAACGTATGATCGTGAGGTTAGTATTCATTACAGGTTTGTTGCTACCAAAGCCTTAGTTCGCATACCTTTGCCTTTGGAGGTGCCGAGCTTTTGGGCCCGAACTTCTGAGTGAATGCCGCCTCAACTGTATTCTTGAGCTCGAGTGGGTTGGCCCATCGCAACTCCGGAGAAGCTTTCAGCCCACTAATCGCTGCGCCGAGATTCGTCCAACTGGAGATGGTACTCGCGCTGGCAGCAATATATTCGGACACAAGGGACGTAAGGTGTTCGGGAGTGATCGAGAAACCTGGTTCAATATCATGGTTGTTTAGAGCCCGCGACAACAAAACAAATAAACAGGGCAGCGATGAGCGTACCTACGCCGCATTCCTTGTCAAATTCGGCAGTGTCTATTGGTCCCGGGTGCGTCTCGAGGTACTTTGTTGCGGCTGGAGTTTGATGGTAAGTCTTCGGCGTGGTGGATGGGACATCGACAAACGCACCAGTGATCTGATCTGTGCTCTTCAGCCTTCCGTCTAAAACTGCTCCGACAACATATGCACGTTCTACGTCGCCCAGGTTGGTCTTTGCGAGGTTGCTCGCAAACGCCGAGACGAGCACCGCCTGCTTCTCGTCCAGCGATCTTCCAGCGATCCCATACGACGGGTCTTCGGCGAGTTGTTTTAGGATAGTTGCGCTCTTGGGGTTCTTCGCTGCTTCGGCGGCCTTAGACTGCGTCAGACCGAGAGCTTTGAATTGCTCTATAAGCGCATCAGTCGGTGGTGCTTCCGCCTTTGCTTTGGGAGGAGCCATCAGAGTATGCTGAACGCTGAGGGATTGGGAGAGGTCGTGGTCGAGGCACAATCGGAGTGAGAGGACCCGTTGAGTCGTGTGAGGTGGGAGTGACTTGTGTGGAGGAGCGCGGTGACTTGAAGTGGGAAAACGTAAAGGCTGACTCGATCGATTATGCGGTTGATTTACGTTGATGAGGGTTTCAATCTCAAAAGCTGAAAGCAACCAGGATAAGATAAGATACTATAGGGTTGATGGCCTGTGATTGGTCGCCCTCCTTAACTTAGTTCCGCCGCCCCAAAGTTTCACCCCCGAGCATTGAAGACCGGTATAGCAACAACCGAGTGGGGCCCAGCATTTAAACATGCTCGCTGGACGCAATGACTTCACCACCGCCTACCACCACCTCCCACTCTTCCCTCAACCGTTTCTTCGCGTGCTCCTGTCATGTTCTTGCCTTCACTGCCAGAGCCATCAGGGCCGTATCCCGTCACTGCGACGACGTTCGTTCGTCGCATCCCCAAACCCGCTCCAGTCGGAAAGTCCCTCATTCGACGAGGAGGCCAACTCAGTGAGCCAACGCTCTTGTTTGAAGAGGTTGCGTTCACTGTGTTCGCGCCGACCGCCGACTATCACAGCGGCTGGCTGTCGGGATGGTTGGGGCCGAAGAAGGGAGTGGATTGGATATCCAAGCCTGCTCACGAAACAGTGAAGGGCTACTTTGAATACGGTCGTACGTGGGCACAATCCATCATCTCTGCACACGTTTCGCTGAACACCGCATTTTTAGGAGGTTCGTTCTCACCCTGGCTGGAGACAGTCTCACGCCTCGCTGCCGGGCTGTACGCCAGGCGACTCAAGGTATGTTGTTGCTTCCAGATTTTGTCCCTGATGTCACTAATATGTATCATATTTTTGACAGATTCCTGCGTACCCGAACACACCTCTTCGTCCTCCAGCCAGCGACCAGGGCTCGTGGCCCCTCGCCGTTTTTTCTCATGGACTGGCTGGCGCCCGCACCACATACTCCGCGATATGCACGCGGCTAGCTTCACAAGGGCGAGTTGTGCTCGCAATGGAGCACCGTGACGGGACGGGCCCCGCCGTCTTTCCCAACGAGCGAACACTCCTTTACATCAACCCAGACGACCTCGAATGGCCCGGTGAACCACCCGTTTCTCCTGGTCCTTGGAATTCAGCCCACGCACTGCGGTTCAGGAGGGACCAGCTGGATTTCCGTAGGGGAGAAGTTTACGAAGCAGTACGCTCTTTCAGCCAGATGGTTGGTGGCGCTGAAGATCGTGGCGGTTTGGAAGTGATGGACGGAGAGCTCTGTGATTGGGAAAGTTGGACAGGCAAAGTGGATACATCCAAAGTTGACCTTGTCGGTCACAGCTTTGGAGGCGCGACTATTGTGAGCAGTTTGTTGCTAAGCAAGCGACTTGGACTAATGTTTGAGATCACAGTTCTCCATCCTCGCAAACCCACCACCTCCTCTTCCAAATTCTACCGAGAAACATGCACATCTCCCGATCAACCGTGTGTTGCTACTTGACCCATGGATGGAGCCATTCGCATCTCCAGGCCCGGAGCCTTATACCAACCCTTCCTCACCAAGTCCTGCGGAGGCCCCTGAATTGCTCGTTATAAACAGCGAGGGCTTCACGTTGTGGACAAACCACCTCGACCTCCTGGAAAAAACCATGTTGCGATTTTCTCCGTCGCGACTGGTGACCATCCTCCGATCTCAACATATATCCTTCTCGGACTTCCCGTTGATCATTCCTAGCTGGTTCAGATCCGTAGATCCGGTTTTGATGCTGAATCGTACAGGGCTACTCATGGACCGCTTCCTTTCCGGAAAGCTCGCATTACGGGGCTCACACCTTGGTGTAGAAGATGATGACGGGATAACAGTCCGTGAACTCGATTTCATCAAGAACGAAGAAACAGGCAAACGCAGACTAGATGGCGAACCTGGAGACATTGCATTGCATTGATACACGATTCTCATAGATATTTCCGACTACTTTTAATGTAGTCGTTGTGAAACTTATATAATTTTAATTGAAAGGTCGGCGTTTATAGAGAAATGGTCTACTACCACTGTAGTGTATCTATACAATACGGTGTCATGTACACTTTTAGCTTTGTGATACAAGAGCATGCAAGTCTGTGAAGAAGGAAATAAGCGTCTGCCACATAAAAAATATAACATATTTCTGCTTACTATATATTTCCTTGCGGACCACATAGTAAGTGTCTGTCACTGCACCTTCAAGCTCCACCTTCCCCCGACCTATCTTGCGGACCGCAACCGAGTCTTCAAAGCCAGCCTCACCTGCAGATCGCTTACCACATACTAGCACACCTTCGCCGACTAACTCCGCGTGAATACCAACGTTGGAGAGACGCGTTTTCAATGCTGTGAGCTTTAGGTCGCCAATCAATGTCGAATGAGGTAGTGCGACTGGTGCCCGGGATCCGAGTACACGACCGCGAGTTGGCGCATTTTGAGCTTTGGCGAGCTTTGCGGCAAGGGCACCTGTGATTGGCTCAAGCGTAGGGACACCCGATATGGATGGCTGCGTGATGCGACCGGTGACAAAGCCGACCTCGTTTTCTTCGAACTGGAGTGCGCAACTGCTGTCAGATGCGTCCGGAAAGCAAAAAAAAAGGTAATCACATACAGATGACATTTTTATATTGGCGAGGAACTCGTCGCTGAGCGAGATGGAGAAGCTGGTTGTTTGCTGTCCGATCTGGACTTGATCTCCCTGTTGTGGAGTAAAGATGTCCTTCGTCATCGAACGGATGTTGCCACAGCTCTCAACAAGCTCCTTAGTGGCTTCAGGTGATGCATGCACAACAATCTTTGTTGTCGGTCAGTCATAAGCGAGCGGCTGCTGAAAAGAATACTCGCCATCTTCCGAGGATTGACTTGAGGGACAATGGTTTTGACAGCGCGTCCGTCATTTAGCCCCTCGAGATCGATGAACAGAAGCCGGCAGGCAAGCTGTACCTCAAAGTTAGACGAAACAAATTTCGACGGAGGCTCTTTAGCGGCTTTCTATAGAGTGCTTGAGTAACAGTCCTTGGGTGGTCTCTTTTTTAATACTTACCTTAGCCTCCTCATCCTCGACCACCTCTATTTCTTGGTTCTCTTTGTTTGCATCTTCCAAGACCTTCCCTTTCCTCATCCATAAAGCCACATCAATTGTCTCTCCATATTCGTCAACACGCTTCTTCCTCTCGACATATGGGAACATGCGGAACCTTTCCCTCTGCCCCTCTGCGCTCTTGAAAAATGACGTCGCCTTGCTCACGTTGCCTTTCAGATAGATGTCGTAACTCAGAATCGTTTTTGATGGGCCATCGTCTGCATCCATATCCCAGTCTGCATCTCCTCCTTTTTGGTTCCGCCTCCTGCTCCTAGAGACGGGATTTGAGATACCTTCACCATCAACTTCATCACCAAGTGTCCTCTCAACTTCGTCCTCATCTTCCTCGGAGTCAGTGTCGCTGTCGCTGTCACCCTCGTCAGCTTCTAGCATGTGTTGGTCTTGCTTCGCTCGCGCAGCTTGTTCTTGTGCCTCTTTTTCGGCGGCAAGTCGTTCCTTCTCTAGGTAGGCCTCGAGCTCGTCGCCTTGGAGAGGAACTTTTGAGTTGATCTGGTGATAAAAAGTTAGAAAACGAATTGAGAAATTTGAGCTTATTCGTACCTGGATGTTCAAGCTGCCGTCTAACATGACATTACTGCCTAGCCGCCCGTTGTCCCACTTGTCCTCACCCCGCTGCGAGCTGTTCCAGCGGTCAAAGAGCTGACGTGCGAGTGTTCCTTCTTCACAACGGCCAGTAAGAAGTATGACGTTGTCGGCAACGGCAGCAAAATCAGTAAATAGCGCGCGCGAAGGACCATGTGAGAGCGTTGCAGGCACTGCCAAGATGAGCTTAGGCTCCTTCGAAGAGTAGGTTTGGAGTAATGCTTGCGGGTTTGGGAAGAATTCAAGATGTCTGTTCCTATATTAGCGTGAGACAAGCGGGAAATGTAAGACACACTAACTTGAAACGCAATGCTAAAGCACCCAAAGCATCTTCACCTTCGTCATCATCAGCTCTTTCACGTTCACGGTGTCTCTTTCCCTTCTTCCCATCCTCCTCGCCTACATCTTCTTTGTTGATCGTCCCTCCGAGCCATTCCATCATACTTCGCACGAACGTGAGCATTTCTCGACCCGTGCGCGAGAGAAG
Source organism: Waitea zeae (assembly GCA_037855215.1). Classification (NCBI taxonomy): domain Eukaryota; kingdom Fungi; phylum Basidiomycota; class Agaricomycetes; order Corticiales; family Corticiaceae; genus Waitea; species Waitea zeae. The sequence continues at coordinate 23,290 of JAZHGK010006321.1, read as the reverse complement.
ACATATTGGATAGCGTAGGCGGGAGTAAGACCAATGCTGGTCAAGGAGGACGAGAAGTTCGAGAATACGGGTTGAAGCATCACAAGGCATAAGGATAGAGCGATGCGAAGACAAGGCAGATGTGACAGTATCTGTTTACAGTTGAGTAAAGTATCGAGGTGCGAATATCTCCTTTGTGAATACACACCTATCAACTGTGCATCCCTGTCTTTTCGTCTGCTACTTCTCACAGTTGCGCGCTCCGCGTCCGTGATGAGTAGATCAGGCCGCGCTAGAGGCTCAAAAGCGCCTCCGCCTCCGTGGCGAATGAGCACTGTTCCGTCGAGATGTCGTTCACGCATATGGTTCATGTTGACCGCATACAGGATAGTTCCTGCCGAAGGAGAACGAATTTTCCATATCGTGCCACCGAGGGTGTGTCCAGCACTGAAGGCAGAAATAGTGAGGCCCTGTGCTTTGCCTATTAGGTGTGCAACATTAGCCTCTTTTTGTCGTCAAGGAGCAGGGCATTGAACAGACCTCCTAAGTGACAGGGTTGGGAGTAGCGAAGAACATTAAGAGAGTCAAACGCTTCGTGCACCTCATGCATGCTTGCAACATATTTCTTCGTCTTTTTTTGAGGTGGAGTCGGTGTTCCGCTCTCCTGAGGCGCTTCTTCGTTGTCAACTGGGCTTTCCACTTCACCGTCAACATCCTGCTCGTCCCGTATGCCTTCAACATCTTCAGTGACGGCAATACGCGCCATAGCTTGCACGGGAAGAGTGGTGTACGCTGGTGCCTTTAAACCCCATCTCGCATACGCATATGCATACAGGCCAGAATGAGCAAGGTCACCATGAGACAAGAGAACCAGGTCTATTGTCGAGGCATATCTAGGATGGGAAGTGTTTAGTAAGAAAAATAAGCTGTGGATTCAACAGATTGGGTTCTCACTCTTTCAGCGTGTCGCAATACTTCTCCCAGTCGTAGTGAATCTCGTCTAAATCCTCCATTGTCGCCGACGAGGATGATGCTTCAGGACACCAGTCTGGCGAACCACAGTCAAGTAATATTCTAACATCATCAACCTGAAGCAAGTATGCAAGCGGAGTGGTCTTTGTCGAGTTTGCAGCACCAGAGAGAGGAGTGAAAGTAATCATATTGACAAAACGGAATTGCGGAGGTGTGCGGCTGCACAAGCGCTGCGCGAGTCGCGAGCGCAACACGCGCGGCTGTCAAATTAGGCAGCCTCTAGGCGCCAACTCACGTGTATGCGGCGTTAACATACCCGAGGGCCGGAGGAATAGCCGGCTGCAACTCCGAAAGTGGGGCATGGCACACTCGTTCTTTACCCTCTGATCGATACTTCCAATGGTATCCCAACATTTGAACACTGACGATCACCATGTCGACTCCCGCTCCCCCTCCTGTTGTGTTTTACACGTATGCTAACCATTCACACTATGCTACGTTATGCAGTCAAATGAAACATTCGTATTGCCCACAGATACCCTGACTCTCCGTTCGGTCATAAAATCAACGACCTCCTCTCTGTTGTTGGCATTGTACATAACGTAGTTGAAGTATGTCCGTCCGAACTATTCCCCCCGGAGATTTTTAACATGAGCACAGGTTCCACGCATCCCGCCCCGCACTGCCTTGCGAGACCTACTAGGCCTGCACTATCGACGGATTCCCGTGCTTGCCATTGGTCGGGATGTCTATGTAGATACCTCGCTCATTGCATCCACACTTGCGCGCCGCTTTTCTCCAGCTGTAGGAAATTACAACTCCGTCTTCCCGCCGCGCAAGGACGGTGGCAAGCCCGATACTGGGATGGTGAAGGCACTAGCTCTTGCATATACAGACCGAACTGTGTTTGGGCTGGCATCGACGATGTTGCCGTGGAACAACCTTCCAGAGCCTTTTCTGGAAGACAGGTCTTCTGTCAGCAAAGCCATCCTCCTCCTCTCTTTAAACCCTTGCTAACTATAATGAACCCCATGCAGTACGTGAACGCCCCAATCGATCCCAAGGCAATGGTCGCCCGGCAGCCCCCAACATTCAGCATTCTTTCTTCGCATATCGTGCGTTTGAGTTGTATCTTTATTGCTCATTTTTCACTAAAAATCTTTTTAGGCTCTCACTGAAGAGCAGCTTTCCGATGGGCGTGAATGGCTCTTTGACACTGTCACTCCAGGCTACGCAGACATTTGTGTTCACTTTATATACTCGTGGATCCAGCCGCTCCCTGCCACTAAAGGACTCTTTGATGCAACTCGGTTCCCTAACACCGCTGCAGTATGTTCGATTCGATACGCCTTGATGGGCTGGTGTTGACGACCTATCTTTTCTAGTGGATTGGCCGCATGGCAGCTTACCTCAAGTCGAAGAAATCTGCGCTCGCCTCAGCGAACAAGGTGATCACAGGCGAGGAAGCCGCCAAACTCGTGGTGTCGTCCGCCTACGAGTCAGAGACGCTCGAGTTCGACGAGGCCGATGCGAAGCGATGGGGATTAAGACGCGGGATGCAGGTGTCTATCGCACCGGACGACACTGGCCGTAATGTACCCTCGCATGGCAAGCTGATCGGGTTCAACCTTGAAGAAGTCGTATTGGAGACTACCGGCTCGGCGGGGACCGTACGCTGCCACTTCCCTCGTCTATTTTTCACTGTCAAGCCCGCCGGCAACGATGCCAAATTATGATCGCTTAATTTCATGTGAAAAATGGCATGAAATTCAGCCCCATGTTGCGGTGTTTCATGCGGACTCGGGTCAAAAGGCTACAACAAGATTACATAGTACAACGTTCATAAAAAGTCTAGTATCATAAGAGATTAGTGAAAAACCTGGTCTATGCATCCAGGTACAGAAAGCGTGGCTCATCGTTCAATTTAAAGTTCGCATTTCGAAAACCTTGGGCTGACGGGCGTTACGCCTGGCCAGGTCCGGCAGGTGACGCCCCACCCTCAGCTTCCTTTCTTGCGAGCTCCTTCTGACGCAGCGTGCGCGCCTTGATCATCTCCGCAATTGCAGTAGCCTCCGCGGCATACTTGCCACTCTTGCGGACGCGTTCACCATACTGTAAGCTACCATCAGAATGCCGTAGATATGGTAAGTGGAGGGGAGTACGTACCTTGTAGAAGAGGAATGGCATGGGCATGCACGCAACTGCGAGGAACGCGATCACAGATGATGCCCAGTTGATGCCTAGATTCTCGTACATCGTGGGTGCGAAGAGAGGGAAGACTGCACCAAATATAGAACGGAGCTATGGATGGTTTGTTGAGTTGTGGACAGGAATGTGGCAGGAAAACATGCGTACGACAGTATTAGCCGCTAGGACGGACGCAGCATAGATTAGGTATGAGTCGACCAGATAAAGGAGAATAGACAAGAACTAAACCGAATGTCGTCAGCCTAAGTCGATTTTATATGAAGGAGAAAAAACTCACGATGTAAATCATGCCGAAACCGAAAGGCACTGTCGCAATAACCGACACGATCCAATGGATGCTCTTAGGCGCCGCCGTCCAGGCAAACCAGAACAAACCGGCTGGGAGGATGAGAGCGCCGATCATCGCCGTTGGAAGGCGTGCCTCGGGAGGCGCGAAACCGTTATTCTGGGCGCTGATGCGAAGGTACTTGGGATTTTCCCAGAGAATAAAGGAGACGACAGCGGAAAGGAAGCCGATGAGCACGCCGATGAATGCGAGGCCGCCCTCGCCGGAGTTCCAGCCGCGGAGAAACTCGTAAACGATTGGGTAGGCAGCGAAGAGGAGATAGAGCGTTCCATAAACTGGATGAAGAGTATAAATGGTCGGACCGTAAACTGTATACCGATAATCTCACCAATAGCCATATATAGCGACAACAAGAATACGAGCGGCTCTTTGAAGAGCAAGAGCACTGGGCGAGAAAGCGTACGCTTGAAGAGGGCGCCAACTTGAAGCTTCTGGTCCTTTTCGAACTGTGAGCGGAAGACCTTTCCGGTCGCTTTCGAGAGCCGTTCAGCGCGCTTGCGAAGGAGAACAGGGGCATATGTCTGGAATGACAATGTCAGAGACTGTGCTAGATTCACACTGTAAGACTGGTACCTCAGGGAGACAGATCATAATCATCGCCGTAAAGATAGCCGTCAAGATAGCGATGAGACCAAGCACCCATTTGTAGCCGCCGGCAGGACCCAGAAAGCCGCCGACAATTGGACCTACAGCGGGACCCTGAAAAAATACAGAGATGTGAGCATATCTGCCCAATATGCGAGAAATGAAGCGAAGATACCAGGAAAGGTGCAGCACTAAACATAGCCAATGCCACGCCGCTCTGTTCACGGCTCCATACGTCCGATATCGTCGCGCCCGAATTGGTGAGAGCCGAGGATCCGAATCCGCCAGCGAAAAAGCGGAGGATGACGAGGGACCAGATGTTCTGCGCCCCAACCGCTCCAGCGTTGAAGGCGGTAAAGACTGCATAGGTTGAGAGGAAGATGGCTCGGCGTCCAAAGACCTCCGAAGCGGGGGCAGCGATGAGCGGGCCAAAGGAGAAAGCAAGGACGAAGGTGGAGAGGCCGAGGAGATAGACATCGACATAGTAAGGTTTCCCGCTGGCTTGTGGAAAACGCTCTTCGATTTGCTCAATGGTGCCGCTGTAAGCAGACGAGGCAAAAGCGACGACGAAGGTCAATAAGGCGGCCATGGCGGTAACACACCCTATGATGCTTTTTCAGGACGTGCTTTCAAGAGATATGCAATCTAATATCGAGGAAGAATTTGCTCACATTTGTATACCACGGACCAATTCTGCGGGTTTTCAGGATCATCGAGCAACCAGCCTACGATATAGGGAGACTGCTCAGTCCCCTCGCCATCCCATTTCTCTGTTGCAAGGCGCTCCCAAGAGAGGATGTTTGAGCGCTTCCTCCATGGGCGAGGGGGGAGTTCGATTGTCTTATCAATGCCAGAAAGGGACATTGGCTTGATGCCTGCTATCTCTGCGGTGGACGTCTGACTGCTGTCGGACACAGGCTCTTGGTTGCTTGCCATGGTGTATCGAGAGGAGGTGGGGGACGGTTTGAGTGTGGCGTAGCTGAGTATATGGATCAGAAATACGCCCGAGCCGAGCCGGAAGGCAAGCAAGCTATTCTGGCGTGCCTATGCCGAGGAAGAGAAGGCGGATGCGGGGGAGGGGCTGAAGGATGTACGGTCGGGCGTGGTTGACGAAAGGCCATCGGGGACATCCACTGGGTGTACTAATAGTCTCAGAGCGTGTGAGTACAACCAGCAGGAACGCGGTGTTCTTCGTATTTGATGAGCACAGTCAGCTTTGGTATTTGGAAGCTCGCCGGCTACGTCCAGGACCGGAAACCGAAGATGAATGGAGGAAGGAAAGAAACAAGCCACCTTGTAATGGGAGGGGGGACGGGTTTGTGATCCGTGAAATGTCCAGGGCTTCGTTCGACCAGCCTCAGTACTCTAGACTTCGCCGATTACTTCTACCAGCCATGAAGCGCCTCAGGCTAAAGCTTTAAACTGCTTTTTTGCCATCGTATATTATCGACTAGCTTTCTCGGCTCTTCTTCTTTATTCTTTCCGCCTCTTCTCTTCTTAAGCCTGTGTACTGAGCCCATTTGATTTTCACCTGCCCCAACCCTCGTGTCTTACAAAAAACCTCACACCTGACACATGCTACTTCACCGAAGCCCGTCCCCTATAGCCATTTCGCCACGACGGCGGTCCATCCACCGAGCAGTTATCAGTTCCACTGCAGCACGTCAGACAGAATGGAGGCCTCGCTGTAGAGCGTGATAATAACTTCGCACGTATAGATATACAGCCGAGCTGGACTTGTTTCCAGATAGCTCTCGACGTGCCCCCGCAATCTGTTCGAGACAAGAGGAGGCAAGAACTGTATTGACTCGGCCTTTCTTTGAACCTTATTCATGAAACACGCAACAAAGGTAGCTCCCGCCAACTGCTGGGGTGATAGCTCGAAGCTGTCGTCGGAACACCGCGATATCTCGCCTTCCCAACAATCTTGACCACATGACTCCCACATCTGCCAAGGCTAAGTTATGTCTCTGTTCATGGTAACTGCTAAATTACACAAAAACACAGATATAACTGGCTGACTCTGTTCTTGGTGCGTTGGATGCGTCCGATGCATCGCCACTGATCTGCAATCCGGGGCTCCCGTCGGAGTCCATGCAAAATTAGGCTTGGCGACAAAATGGGAGCTACTCTTAGACTTGGTGGTTCAGCCTAATTTAGTCTTAAACCTCCCCTCCCCACGACCGAGATCTATTGCAGGAGACAATCTTCCAAAGTATTCTATTCTAATTGCACATATGACAAAGATATTCCCAGAAGGTCACCATCTCTGGCGGAAAGCTCCGTTCATTGCAAAAAAAGGGTTCCTTCTTGGACTTGATCGTGGCTCGTAAACACATTCACAAGTGCACTTCTTGTTGAGCATGCCTGCTTGGAAGTGTCAGGATAATATCAGTGGTTGCTTACCGAAGCAATGTACTTGATGCCTTCCCACTGACTTGTGTCCAGGGGATGTGATGCCAAACGGCTGAACGGTCGAACCCCACAGAACTCGGCCCACTCGGCCCAACCGCTTTTAGCATGGAAAAACGAGGCACTCAACAAGCCTTGTGGCTTTTATGTTGAATTATTACAAGCCCTAGCGTGGCGTTATCTATGCTCATTTTCAGACAGTTTACGTTCACTCGTGGGTAAATGGCGTCCTCGATGCTGTGCTTACCCATCAAGAAGGTGATGGGACTTCGAAAATGGTCCCACACTGGCTTCGGAACTATATATTGTTAATCACATCTAAGTACGCTCTTCTGAAACTTCTTGATAGGCTGATTTTTCAGTCGAAGGAGAACATGTGTTTGAACGTTTGTGTGCTTAAATCACGAGACATAAGTCGTTGGGAACTTCTTGCTCTCAGCTCCTTATTTGGAAATAGTTTCTTCACGGTTCTGATACATCTTGCGTGTGAGTGCTAGAAACGATGCAGTTCCCCTCTATGGGTGAGCCGAACTCGGGTTGGGCGGTAGCCCAGGTGTACCGAGAATGATGCCTACCGCCGGCGCACGGATAAGTGTAGTGATAGACTTCTTTTTCAGCTTCATGATCATCTCACAATGCTAGTGCTCCATTCATGCAGTTAACTCACTTTGATAGAGGTACTCTCATTTGCCGAAATGCTCAGTTAGATTGCTTTGAGTTGCTCGCACATTCGTCTACTTGACTTCACGAGCTTGAAAAATTCGTCGTAGGCCGCTCCTTACCGAAGCGCTCAACTTGCACAATGAATTGAGACTGGCCTCCTCTGTTATAGAAGGAGAAATCCATGGACGCTTTACGACACCTCAATCCAAGCTTCTTCCTTTGCTCAAAAGGCTTTGCACCTAGCGGTTACGCTCCCAAACTGGAAGAAAAATACTAGAAACATTGGCTCAGTGCGTCATAGCTATGACTACCGACAACATGGTGCTTACCACTCCCCCCTCCATACAGCAGAGCTTGTTCTGGGACCTTTCTATTTTTTTCACAACAAAATAAAACAGTCATCTCACATGTCAGTCATTGAACCGTTACTACAAGACGCACCTAGTGCAGCTGGCTGGGCTACTGATAACCTCACAACCGATGCCCACAACGTTCTCGGCGCTCCCCACCCTGGTCAGCCCGCGGTCGACGAGGATCTTGGACAGCACTGACGGGATCTTACTCTGCGGCTGGGCATTCTTGCAGCACCGCACGGTCCCGGCCAAGCAATAGCTGCGCGCGCGGAGTTCGAGTAAGAGGTCGAGGCGGAGGGGGACGCTGCGGCGAGCCAAGCGAAAGGCGCGATCGCTAGGACGGACTTGGTGAGCATGGCGAAGAGAGGGCGATTAACATGCCTGAACAGCTGGGGTGAGTGAGCCTGACAGCCCCGGCCATGCTGTTTGTTATGTGTAGCATTCGCGGGTTCGTTCATCGCAGCGGAGGGTACACTCGCGAAATCATTGCCTTGAACTTATTTGTGATCATGTGGTTACGGTTCGGGAATCATGCATCATTAATTGGCTGTACAGCGGACTATCGACGAAGGGCAAGTTAGAAAAGTCAGAAAAGTCGAACTTCCTGTAGCTCGACCCCAAGGTCGTAGGCAAAAACAGAGTAAAATGCTGCTTTTTTCAAAAAAAATAAGCTAGCCCGAGGAGAACAGTGAGGATGTCGGTGTACGCCAGGCCTGAAGCGTAGCTCACGGTTGCCAGTAGAGCCAGCATGACTGATCGGAATTTTTGTAATTGTGCAGAGGCAGTTACACGAATGACCCATAGCTGTGATGCGTGCTGCGACGACAAGGAAGATATTCCAAGTGAGGCCCAATCCGAGTTCTGTGGTTGAACAATCTCGTAGAAAGCATGACACCTTCCAGTAGCTCTTAATACAAATACTAATGGTTGACGATGCTGCGAGATGGCTCATATTGAAGAACAGCCGTACGGTCGACGACATCGGAGATACTGTTCGTGCTGTCGACCCAGTGCTGGAAGTTGGAGCCAAGGGTCCGTTGATCAAGACGCCGATTGTAGAAGAGTTGAGGGTAGAAGTACCCCGGGAAATAGTTGAAGCCGGGGGTCATGACTTCTTTGTTGCGAGGACTGTGGTCACACAGGCAAGACACAGACTTTCAAAAAAAAAAAAAAAAAAAAACAATAGACTGCGCAAGATTGTGTTTCATTGTAACGGAGCAGAAAGGCCGTCCCAAATGGAGGTCTAGTGGCTGTGGAGTTCGATTGGGCAGGTCAGTACGGGCGCCGAGGCGGAGGGTCACAGCCATCGCCTCGTTGCGTTGCCACACCCTCTCCAATCTCACACTCGAGCACACGGCGGGACGCAACCGCCAATCGACCCGCCTTCCTCATTAACTCCCATCTGGGGACCAAGCGAGCCAGTCCTTCCTTCCACTCCTTCCACGTCCCCGACGACGACGCGCTCGACGCGCCGCGCGCATTACTGATCTCGCAACTCCCCTCCCCACTCCAAACGCGTTCTATCGAACACACAGCGTGCCATGTCCCAGCCGCCCTTCCCCCAGGGCCCCTACAGCAGCGCAGGCGGCCACGATCCCTTCTCTGACAGCCAGCGTGGCCAGCCCAGCTTCCCCGCGCCCGCGCCCACTACAGATCCGTTCGCGAGCACGACCACTCTCCCGCATATCCCCCAGCACGAGTTTGGCGTCGGCGGCGGCATCCGTGACGAGTACGGCGGCGAGGACGACTTTGAGGAGAAGGTCCCGCTACGCAGCGGCGCGTATCCGCCTGCGTGAGTCCTCTTTTCTCTCGTTCGTCTCGTTATCGCGCGATCTACGCGTCACACGGGGGGCCAGTCCTCCAGTGGGTCGTGCGCGCGACGACAGCACCGTGTTGCCGCCTCCCCTCTGTCTCTTTGTCTCTTCGTTTTCACTCCCCGCCGTATTCCCGCGTACTAATTAAGCCGCCGATCAGCCCCGTCGATCCGAACGCGTATGGAGATCCGTACTCCCGCCCTCAGTCGACCATCTCGAGCGCGACGACGGGCGTGGAGAGCGCCTGGCGCCGCCGGCAGACGATCAAGCGCGGCGTGACGAAGAAGGTCAAGCTTGTCAACGGCAACTTCATTACTGAGTACCCCGTGCCCACGCCCGTGTACAGCGCCGTCGAGGCCAAGTACTCGCAGACGACCACGACCGAATTCTCGTACGTATTCGTCCCAGTGCTTTTAGTATCTGGTGCCCATTCTGAGTACGAACTAAACTTGGATTTTTTTTTTCTTCAAACAGGCACATGCGGTACACTGCCGCTACTGTCGACCCTGACGACTTTACCGAGGCGGCAGGCTGGTCGTTGCGCACGAAAAACTACGGACGGCAGACGGAGTTGCTCATCGCTGTCACCTCCTACAACGAGGACAAGACGCTCTACGCGCGCACCCTGCACGGCGTCATGCTCAACATCCGCGACATCTGCAAGACCAAGCAGTCCAAGTACTGGCGCCGCCACGCCGAGGAGGGCACCCCCGCCTGGACGAAGATCACCGTCGCGCTCATCGTGGACGGTCTCGAGCCGATGGACAAGTCCGTGCTCGATCTGCTGGCGACGGTGGGCGTGTACCAGGACGGTGTCATGAAGAAGCAGGTCGACGGAAAGGACACCGTCGCGCACATTTTCGAGGTGGGTTTCGTTTCATCTTTCCATTTTTTTTGAAAATATGTATTGATAATACGGGCCACAGTACACAACTCAGCTCTCAGTGGACGCCACTCCGCAGCTCATCCTCCCGCAAGGCGACGACCCAAACAACCTCGTACCGGTGCAGATCATCTTCGTCCTCAAGGCAAAGAACCAAAAGAAGATCAACTCCCACCGTTGGCTCTTCAACGCGATCGGACGGATGCTCGAGCCCGAGATCTGCGTCCTCATCGACGCTGGTACCAAGCCCGGTCACAAGTCGATCTACTATCTCTGGGAGGCCTTCTACAACGACGCGAACCTCGGCGGCGCGTGTGGTGAGATCCACGCGATGATCAAGGGTGGAAAGAAGCTTCTGAACCCGCTCGTGGCGGCGCAGAACTTTGAGTACAAGATGTCGAACATTCTCGGTGGGTACTTGTTTGCGACCACAGGCTATATTGTGCAACTGTATACTGATGCATTTGAGCGCAGACAAGCCTCTTGAGAGTAGCTTCGGATACGTGTCCGTGCTCCCCGGTGCCTTCTCCGCCTACCGCTACCGCGCGATTCTCGGTCGCCCGCTCGAGCAGTACTTCCACGGTGACCACTCCCTCGCGGACCGTCTCGGTGCTAAGGGTATCTACGGCATGAACATCTTCACGAAGAACATGTTCTTGGCCGAAGGTGAATCTATTGACTTGCCCTCATAAACCTCATCGAGCTGACGCGTAAACAACAGATCGTATCCTCTGTTTCGAGCTTGTGGCGAAGAAGGGAGCCCAGTGGACGCTCACCTATGTCAAGCCGTCCAAGGCTGAGACGGATGTACCGGAGAGTGCAGCTGAACTTATCGGTCAGCGTCGTCGCTGGCTTAACGGCTCCTTCGCCGCCTCGGTGGTATGTTCGGATTTTGCACTTTCTTTGCGAACCAAGAATCCCTAACCTAATTACATCTGGTTTAGTACGCTGTCATCAACTTCTTCAAGCTCTATCAGTCCAGCCACAACCCGCTCCGCATGTTTTTCTTCCACATTCAAGCCCTCTACAACGTCTTCACCCTCGTCTTCTCCTGGTTTGCGCTCGCAAACATGTGGCTTACGTTCTCTATCATCGTCGACCTTCTCCCCGAGCAGAAGATGCTCATTTTCGGCAGCGGAAGTGAGGTTGCGGTAAGGAAGAAAAACATGGCTCGACCCTTAGCGTAGATTGACAGACCATCCTTCACATAGGTCCACTGGTTCAACTCGGCGTTGAAATGGGTATACTTGACTTTCCTCGTCCTGCAGTTCATTCTTGCGCTCGGTAATCGTCCCAAGGGTGAACGTATGGCGTACACTATCACTCTTTGGTACGCGTCTGTTTGCCAACTGGTGGCTATTTACTATGCTCATCATTATCACCATCATCGTATCCTAGGGTTTATGCCGTCTTGTCGCTCTATCTCCTAATTTGCTCTTTCTGGCTCACCGGCAGAGCATTTGCGTCCATCCCCGATCAGCTGAAAGACAAGACGCAGAGCGAGGTCCTTTCAAGTTTCTTCAAACCTCCGATTGGCGCCCTGATTGCTGCTATGGTCTCGACGTTCGGTACGTTTATCGCGTTGGTGCTGTGTTTTGGGACAGTCGCTAACGAGAACTTCGCTTAGGCATCTACTTGTTCGCTTCATTCCTCTATCGGGACCCGTGGCACATGTTCTCCTCCTTCATACAGTACCTCCTTCTCGCGCCTAGCTTCACTAATGTGCTCAATGTTTACGCCTTCTGTAACTTGCACGACGTCTCCTGGGGTACAAAGGGCAGCGACAAGGCTGAGGCGCTCCCCTCTGTCTCATCGAAGAAGCCGAAGGACGCGGAAGAGGCCATCGTCGAGGACACCGCGCGCACGAAGGAGGACCTCGACGCGGCGTTCAAGGAGACCGTCACGCGCGCCGTCACGAAGGTGAAGGTCGTGGAGGAGATTGAGAAACCAACGATGGACGACGAGAACAAGACGTTCCGCACGCGCCTCGTCGCCTGCTGGATGTTCACAAACGCGGCGCTCGCAGTCACGATCGAGAACATCAACGGGCTTCCCAACGAGAAGGACCCAGAGGCGGACGAGACGAAGCTCCGTGCAAGGCAGAACCTGTACTTCACCATCATCCTGTACTCGACATTTGGACTGTCGCTCGTACGGTTCATTGGCGTAAGCCCTCTTTCCCTTGATCTCCTGTCTCCTCTCAGACTTCCTGATCCTATTTTTGCAGTGCCTGTACTACTGGCTCCGCCGAAACCTCTTCCGCTTCTGCCGTCGCAACTAAGCGCCGACACACTCGTAACCACTAACGAAACGAATTTATGTCCAAGGCTTTTTCTTCTTACTTTACTAGTTCCCCCGGTGGGCGGATCATTTCCAGTTGCTGAACACGAAAAGGACTTTCTCTTTCTTATTCTTCTCCCTCTGCCGTAGTATATTCGTCACCTTGTGGAATATCTTTCGCGATAAAAATTAAAATGAACGGATTATCGGACTATTGGTGGACAACACATGACTGAGGAACATGTAAGTGGAAGGAGTAAGGCCAACAACCAGGTTCTTGGGACTTGGCACGTGACAAATGATATGACTCGGCTCCTCACCAAGTTCCAGGATGCAGAATGATAGTGAAGGTACTTATGAACTGCATAAGTAAAATATTCTTCACAGGTATATTTTTGAGGCACTCTTAACAGGTAATTGGAGGCTAGCAACTAAGCACTGCTTTTCGGACGCTTACCTCAGTATGTACTTTTGCATCGACAAAAGCTGGATTGCTGTAACCGTTTGGACAGTGTCCACGAGACTCCAGATTGAGGCTCTACTGAATCGTATGTGTATAAGTGTGCCTCTAGAAAGACCCTAGTCTAAGTGATCTGACAAACCGTCACGATGTAACTATGAAGAATGTTGATTATTTATCCATTTTAGACAAATGAACCCAACCCCGCGCCTTGTAACAGTCAACTCCGGTTCAAGCAAACGTCGCACTTTACTACTGGACTTCAGCTCGCAACCGCTCACCGATGGTGACGTATTCCGCAAGCACCTCCGGATTCCGCAGTGTCGCGGCGTTGATGCTGGCAACCGGTGCTCCGTTGATGATCTGCAAGTCCGAGGGGGAGGGAAAAAAAAGTACGTCAATGTTAATTTCAGTCTTCGGGGGATCCCCCGACGATCATGCCGTCATGAGAGTCCGAAGGACTCACCTTCTTCACAGGGACTTCCACTCGTTTGCCGTTGAGCGTGTAAGGAACCGGGGCAACGAGGATCTGCAGTTATAAAAGCCCGAGACCCATACGTCAGCTTATTGTCTGTCCGTTCCCCTCGCTTTTCTTTTTGCCCGTCGAGGAGTTGCAATGACGCACCTTTGCTGGGACGTGTCGCGCACTCCGTCGACTGCGAATCTCGGACTTGATCCGCGCCTCGAGAGCCGGGGTGAGTGACGCGCCATCGACGAGCTGTAAGAAGAGCACCACCCGCTCATCCGTGCCGCCTGCGATGCTCTGGCCAACTGCGAGGCAGTCCACCACGACGGCGTCCGGGTCCGGTCCGGCCCCGTCTGTGTGTTCGTGCCGGCCCTTGTAGGAGAAACGGTGCTCGATGACGTCGTACAGCTCTGCTGAGCCAAAGCGCACTCCGCCTGGGTTGCTGTGTGCAGGAATCACACGAGCGAAAAAATGAGCGCATAGTAGGTAGAGCGTGAATTGAACTTTGCAGTCATAAACTCACAGTACGCCATCGCTGCGACCAAGCATAATTATCCCACCACCATTTCCGCCACGCGATTGTGTAATGGCGACGTGATCACCATGGTCTGTGACAAAGTGAGTGATAATCTTTGCTTGTGCGTGTGTGAACGCTTACACCAGATACCCTCGTACTCTGCAAAATACGCCTGACGGTACCGTGCCTCTGCCTGGGCTACCTCTTCCTCCGACGCGCCAAAGCCAGGGAGCGGCCAGAAGCCAGCTGGCTGACACGGGAAGGGGCGGGTGCACACAAGCTCGCCCGCCTGGTTCGGGCCGGCAGGTTCACCAGAGGGGCTATAGGCGTCGATGGACATCCCAAGCATCTTACACTGGAGTTCGCCGCGATAGACAGGCAATGAACTGTATCCATTGGGGTGGGTTAGAAGACCTATTTTGGTTCACCGATAGCCCATTTGTTATGGTTTCGTACCTGTTCATGCCAGCGAAGAGCGAGCAGATATCAGTTCCGCCTGATGTGTATCTCCTCATCAGCTATCTTTGGAGGCGTCAAAGATCGTGGCGAAAACAACACGCACCAGTGATCGATGCTAACAGGACGTCCCGCTTGATATGCTCGTAGACGTAATCGAACTGCGTTGGTGCCAGTGGCGAGCCGGTTGAATAAATCTGGCGGAGCGGTGAGAGAGCGTGATGCTCCCGCGGCCGATAGTGTTTCTAACAATAAAGAGAAAAGGCACCAAGCTCGTATTTCTGTGCTCACTACAGACAAACGGGGGCGAAACACGCACAGCAAGCTGATCCAGGTATTTAGCACTCGTACCAAAGATTGACACGCCGACTTCGTCACACAGCCGCCAGAGAAGTGCAGGTTCCTTGAGCGGGCTACCATCATAAAGGACAAGCGTGCAGCCAACCGCGAGCGCGCTGACGAGGAAGTTCCACATCATCCATCCCGTCTGCGTATACTGGAAGAACACGTCGTTTGGAGTGAGGTCGGCGCAGATCACGAACTCTTTCAGGGACTGCAGGAGCATGCCGCCCGCCCGGTGAACAATCGGCCTACCGAGTAAGTTGTCAGTACCTTTGAGACGAGCGTAAACCGGCGATCTAACGCACTTTGGCTTCCCAGTCGTGCCAGAGCTGAAAAGGATCCACAACGGCCAGTTGAAACCCAACCGTTCCCATTCGATTTCGCTACCAGGTTTCCTTCCTAGAGCACCTTCGTGAGTGAATGCCTTCCACCCCGTCCATCCCTTTTCCCAACTATTGTCCCCAGGAGCGTGTTCGCCAAGAGCAGACTCGATGATTACCACCTTCGGATTAATCGAGTGCTTGGCCAACCCCGTGACGAGTGTCTTGACCTTTGGCACATGTGGATGTACTTTGCCATTGTAGCTGAGAGAAGAAGCATGAGAAGAAGAGCGACGATGCCAAGTACGGAGTCATACGCGACAGCATCTGAAGCAAACAAGAAGGTTGGTCGAACTTGCTCTAGTCTGATAATCACGAAGCACGGTGAGCGTCATTAGACCCACCTCTGCCCAAGTCATATGACTGCTTACCTTTCAAGCACACCATCAGGGCCAAACTCTGCCGCGGCGCTGACCCATATGCACCCTACCAAAAAAAGTTGTGATGAGGATACGCCGCTCTATCTACGCCGTTCTCCGTCATGAAGGAAGTGAGTGGCACACACCGATGGCAGTTGAGGCCAGACATGCCGCGACATTTTCCTAATCACCCGTTCGGCCATCACCCAAAGTATAAAAAAGAGGTGCGTCAGCGGCAATCAACCAAATGCGAAATCAACCCGACGGAAAAAGAAAAAAAGGGAGACGGGGTAGACGTAATCAAGAAGACGAGAGAAGGGGGAATTTCCACACGCGCACTTACGATACAGTTTGACGAATAGGACGCGACGCGGTCCCCAGCCCGTACCCCTGCCGCCCGGAGTGCGCATACAGCATCGGCAACGAGCTCGTACAGCGCGGCGTAGGTCAAGGTGCGTCTGGGTGGGCTAGGTAACGCAGAAGTGGGCTCGACTGAGGGTTGAGTGTGAATATCGGTTTTGCCACTGGCGTGCGGGAGTAGGCACGAAGGGGGGACGCACTGGCTTCGATGAGGGCGACTTTGGTTTCGGATCTGCAGCGGAGCATGTTCTCGGCCCTGTTGTTTTTTTTTAGAGTGTCAGCACATGTGTGAACTATAGAAGAAAACCCCCGTGTTTGCGAGCGTCCAAGAAAGATTTTGGGGTGTGTGTGTCATTCAGACGCAACCAGAGCGAGAGAGAGATAGAGGCCTGGTTCGCGCAAAGGGCATGTGCGAGTCTGATGGCGCTCACTCACCAGTTGACTCTCGCATCGGCGAACCACGCTGGGTTGTCGGCCGGTTTCGCGGCCGGGTCGACGACGTGCGTGCCCTTCTCGCCGACGACGCCAGCCTCGTCCCAGACCTCGCTCCAGAAGTGTGCGAGGGAGTCTGCCCGGTCGCGCGCGCCGCCGACGGACCACGCGTGCAGGTCCTCGTACGAGGCAAGGTCGAGCCCGTACCGGGCGTTGACGCGCGCGAGGAAGCGCGCGGTCCGGGAGCTGGACGCGTCGCGTGGTCGGTAGAGCGGCTCGAGCGCCGCCGCGATGCTGTTCGGTTGAAGCGCACTCATCCTTCGCAAAGCCGTAGTGAAGGGGGGAATGGGTCGCAGAGAGTGATGTGTAGTACGAGGAAGGATTTAGTGAGCTTTCTCATGTGAGGGATTTTTGGACGACGACAACCGCAAGATCCGGGGGGCTTGTGGGCGTCTATCTGACGGTCACCCACATCGTCAGCTTTTACAGGCGCCCAGCAGCCTTTGCAGCCTTACACACAACTCGGCGGTGACCACAAGGAAAGGGCCTGCCATAAGCGCATACATGCGACCCTGTTGCCGCAGACATCGCGCGTTTTCGCCTGTGCAGCTTGTGTCATCCGAGCCTTCCTGCCAACTCGCCAAGTATGGCTTGTTCGACGAGACGCTGGCAATTAAATGACGCAAATCACAAGAGTGTACCACTACTCGGTAGTTAAAAATAAGCCACTTATGAATGGTTGTGCACTGATAAACGCTTGGCATTAAAGCTTGTTCGGGATATACACCCACCTAACGCGTTGTACTGTGTTGGGAGGTTCGAACGTTTGCTCATGGCTCTGACACAGCTTTGGAAAGTCGACGCGTGTCCCCGAAGGCCCCCCCCCACGGCTTACGCAAGGGAACGTGATAACGCCGCCCGATTCGATCTGAGAGGGGAGGCACATTCATCTCGAAACGGGATATGTAAGCACCTGTGCTCTTTTGACTTTTCGGGCGTCTTGGTTGGCCGACGTGCGCTGCGCACCCTTAATTACTTACAGCTGCGCGTCGAGTGGTCAGGAACTGAGCTAAGGGCGGGAGGCCGGCGACGGGCGCGGAAGGAAATGTCATCCCACGACTTGTCCTCCCTAAATGCGGATGTTTTATTTTAGTCGCTTAGAAGAGGGTATGATTAGTCGGCCTGGCTGAGAAGCACCCGCATCACGTCCCAACTCTCAGCCTTTGTTTGCGTTAGCGTTGGGGACTCGCGGGAGGAGAGAAGCATCGTTTGGGGGGGGGGAGGAGAAGAAGACGAATCCTCTGCGGCCGTATGATGAATTCAGACTATGTGGCGTGTATAGAGCCGCACCCATCGACATCGGACCGCGAGTGTATGCGGTGAGCGGACCGCGCCCTCAGCTGACCGACGCGCAAGCCAGCTGCGGGCGTGTGTGGCTGGCTCGGTGTGCGTTCTGGCCCTCTGAAGCGCCTCTACGGCCGAAGATTCGCAGGAGAAGAGGCGCCTCTCTCTCTCTCTGCCCTCTATGTGTGATGAGATCATGGTGCTCACGCATGTGCATCAGTTCGTCTGTGCGGGGTAGGGAGGGGGCCTGCCAGTTTTCTGCGGAAGGCGGATGTGGCAAGGTGGGGTAGGCGGGTTCTTTGTGATCTGTGTTGAGAGATCTGGGCGGGTTGACAGGGTTTCGGATGGGTGTTTTACCCAGCCCCCCCCCCCTCCCTTGATAAGCTGGCCTAGACGGCGCGAGACGTATCAAGTGCGCGAAACGGCTGAGCGAGCGTGCATGAATTGCGTCGTCAGAAAGAAAGATGATGGGGGAGGGGGGTTACAGAGCGAACAGATGGTTGGCCAAGGCTCGCTGATCGTGCGTAGAAGGAAGTTGTTCGGTTGTACAGCTGATATAGCCTTCGAGAAATAGAGCGCCAAGACTTGGCAAAGACGACCAAGTGGCTTCTGTTTATCCTCGACGCATCGCCATAGTTAATTCAACAGTTGTGATGAACGACAGCGCTTTTCAACGACGAAGATATGAGGTTACAAAAAAAAACAACGAATAAAACGACAACAAAAAAAAAGTTACGGACGAAAGGACCGATGAATGGGAGGACGTGTCAGGGGCGATGGTTTAGTGGAGGCGGAATAGATAGCGGTGGCAGTGGAAAAAACGTGCGTGGGATCGGATGAGAGAGAGAGGGGGGAGGGGTTTCGCATTCCCGGGGCCGATGACTACCGGTACCCGGTGCCGGTCTTGGTAGGAAGGTTTTTGTTGCTTCCGAAGAAGTGAGTCGGCGTTTGCCCTGTCCTTTTTTCATTTCACCTCACCGCTCTCACACCACAAACGCGGACATCATCCTCTGTCTATAAATCCCACCCCTCCTCTTCTCCACCCTCCCTATCCTCGCCACCCCCACTCATCCGCTACACGCCACATCCGTCAACACACTCTCCTATCTCTTGTCTGCGAGCAGACATATAAACACCAACCACCGCCTTCACCTCAACTCAACCACCACCAACCACCTTCAACCCCCCCCCCACTCCTCACATACACATGGATCGCTTCTTCGCACCCCACACCCCAGAGGCAGTTGCCCACAACTATCTCACGTAAGTTCAACCCTCCCCTCGTCCTTTTTCTCGTCATTCGTCGTACTCACCCAACCCCCCCCCATTGCAGTGAGAACTGGTGGACCTGGGATCTCACCCACCCGTCCCTCGACGAGACGCTCATCGCCGGCTGCGCCGCGTACCAAGCGTTCTCCCGTTATCTCACCGGCGCAGACCTCTACCTGCCCCCTCGCAACCGCAAGGACCTCGAACGCGTGCTGTAAGTTTGCCTTTCATCAAACACACTGCCTTTTTTTGCCCTCAACGCTGACGCGTCGCGAAACGCCTCCTTCAGCCGCCGCCACGCTACCGATAACATCCACAACTTGATCGCCCGCGCGCGGTCTGGCCTCCAAGACGGCGGATACGCTAGGGTAAGCCACCTCCCCACCTCCCCTCGCTGATAGGCTTCTTCACGAATGCTCACTCTTTGTCATCCAGATTTGCCAACTTTCTGAGAAGAGCATCTCGAACGTGCTCGACTCGAACGACAACGCGGCGACCCTCCTCGCCGTGCACATGCACACCCCCGACCGCGCCCACGTCGGCCGTCGCGACCAGTCCCCCGGTCACGCCATCCTGCTGAAGTAAAAGAAACCGCACACTTCCCTTTCTCTCTCTCTCTCTTCGTCTTCAGCATCGGGCCACAGTCGTCATCACTTCGCCAATCAAACTATCAAGGGGAATCACACCATCAACACCACATCATCTGTACTTGTTAGCCCATTTGCGCACGCCTTCTCCGCCGCGGAACCCAACCATGACCTTAATTTATCCTCTCCGGCGCCCCCCCCTAACCAACCCTACGTGGGGATAGAAGGGGGGATATTATGCCATGCATCTTGTACTTACTATACACCCGACACTTTTTTTTTCTTATGCGCCTCCCGGCTTCTCTCTCTGTACTAGCTAGCGACTATACATTTTTGTCCTATTCTGACTCTTTGCTTGTGAAACGCGCTAGTAAGAAGGAAAAAAAAAAAAAAAAAAAAAAAAAAAAAACTTGAACCTTTTCCACCTGCTCATGTGCACGGTTCCAGTAATACGGCCGCGTGCAAGGGAAACAGGTCGTCTCACCTGCTCTGTTTAGGCAGCGTCACACAAAGTACTTAGGTCCCCCTCGTCTTCCGAGGGGTTTCAAACACAGCTGAGAGTGGCATTCTGAGAAGTCGGCGACGAACGTGCGTGGGCACTGGGGGGGTCGTCACCGCTCACCGCCTCTTATCCTCAAGGGAGGGGCGCAGCGATCCGTCCCCATACATTTAGCGCGTTCGATTACCACCACTAAACGCCCCTCTCGTGCGGCGATTATTCATCGACACCAGGCGTCGTTTCCCTCCGTCATCCTCGTCTCTCCACACCCATCGGCTGACGAACGTTCACAAGCGAGAGATAAGCGGCCAAGTGTCCGGATCGGCCGCACTGCAGACGACCATACGCCAGGTACTTGGCGCACACACACGCGCACCTCACTTTTGTGTGACGCACTCTTTGTTACATACCCTCAATTTCACGCTCCATTTTTGCTAGCGTACATCGTTCGCCACTCTGCGCCACTGGTCTCGGAACCACCACTTTCGCCCGCCTGCTTTACGAGCCGCGGATCGCCCTCGTCAGCCTACCTCCATCCTTCACCTCGCCCGATACGACTCACACGAACGAACGACTCGCCCAGCCCTTCACATAGCCCAAAAATCTAAAGCGAAACGAGATCCTCTTCCCCCCTTCTCTCTCTGCCTTCTTCTTCTTTTCCTTCTGTTTTCCAGCTTTCCTTGTACCAATCACTCGGAGTTGTATGAGACGCTTCACCGTCTATTTTCTCGTCGCGGGCGCCGCGCTCTTGCACGCCGGGAGCGCATGTCTGGCCGCACCGGCGCAGGTGCCGCTGCAGCAGGACGGCGCGGGGAACAATAACAGCTCAGGCACCGCCCCCGCCGTGTCCGCACGGCGCAAATTGCATGGCCGGTTTCTGCAGGTGTGTGTGCGCCTCGCGCTTTTCCGTTCTCACTGCCCTCCCCAAGGCAAAATGGCTCACGAATTTCATGACATGTGCACCCTTTCGTGTTCTGTTTCCCCCCCCCCGGTTTGTTGTTTGAATATATATATATATATGCGAAAACATATGCGTCGAATCTGACGACCACCATCACCATTCAAATATTCGACCATCTATGCCTCCCTTCCAACCGTGGGCCTAATTCGTCTCTGGGCCCATGGCTCGACCGGCCTACTTCTTCACCTTCCTCGGGAAACCCATAGATCACCGACATGCACCCGGACCCGTTTTACCGTGTCGGCGTGAGCCACAAGCACGCGTGCCATCGAGCGAACCGCAAGCCGAAGAAAAACGAAAAGCCGACTGGGGTGTATGGGACGCCGTTCGAGTGAGTGATCTATTCGATGCGCATTGATGATCGACTTTCTGTTTCTCCTTTCTTCCCTATATCCTTTCGGCCCTTCGCCTTCTTTTTTTTCGGTTCCTTTTCCCTTTGTTTTTATCTCGACTCTTGTGTCTGCTCTGCAATTGCTTCGGGCCGGAGGTTTTGCCCGAAGAACGCTTCAGCGACTGAACTGTGAGAAGCGTGGCCTACAACCATTCTCGGATTCAGTCATCTGCTCTGTTATTTCCTCTGTCAACCTTCGCAGTCGACGACACAGTTGTGGTACTCAAGCTTCACTAATTCTCACACGCTGGGACTCGACGCTTAAATGGAGCGGCCTCTATTTTTCAGCCTCAACTGCAGACGGCTCTGCGTGAGCAGCTATGGCTCGACCAACAACATAACCACTTTCTCGTCCAAATACGTCAATATGCAGCTCTTGGGCCTCTTACGAGTCTCTCGTGGCTTCCACTCACGACGCTGTGTTTTGCTACCGGACAATGGCTTTGCCGTATCAGAGAGCCGTGTCCTAGGATTACAGCTCAGTGCCCTGTCTCGTCTTTTCATTGCCTGGTGACGGACACCAGCCTCGACTCTTGAATCTGCGCCTCTCCCAATAGCAGTATCAACTTGCTGTTTTTACAGTGTCCTCGTTTGGAGGGCGCCCTTCAGGGACAACTTGAGGGCCAGCATCTTTCTTCATTTGGCATCTTTCGGTGGCTTTTGCTGCCTCCTCCTTCTCGAGAGATCCGATATGGAGTTATTGTGGAGAACATCTGCGGCAGTCTACGGTTCTTCATTCGACGATTCCATTTTCTCCACGCTCATGTCGGGACAACGTCGGGCTTTGGCGTCGATCGCATGCCTATCACGAGTCGCTGCTTCTAGTTCCTGGTTTCCCCCAAACATTAGACGTGATAATATGAAGCGTCAAACGTGTTCCTGTGGAGGGCGTGGGGGTGACATAAGCTGACCATGCTTCGCATGCGGAGGCTTTGAGAAGGGTTGCAAGACCAAGAAAAGAGTTGAAGCGGCGCAACCTCGGAGAAATACTCTAACGAAAACCTGTTCTGTCTTCATTCCAACTTTGCTTTTTTCTTTGTTTCTATTTTTTTTTTTTTTTTTTTTACAGGAACCTTTGTTATCATCATTTTTTTCTCATTTCAGGCCACTAAGCTGACGTAACTGCCTGCTTTCAGTGAATGCGACTCGCCCCTCAAGCTTACTAATTTTACTCTCGACTTCCTCAGCAAAGAGTGGGCGTCCGAGATTGACTTTGTCGTTTGGACTGGTGACAATGCACGGTAAGTGCGCTCTTTATAATTGAGTCCACCCCTTCACGGCCGGGCGGCCTTCCATCTGGCCTACCAAGTAATCGGCGCTCACCGACATCTGTCACCTGTCCCCCAGACATGACAACGACCGCAAGCATCCGCGCACGCCGGCGGAGATCTATATGCTCAACCGCGCCGTGGCGGCGAAGATGCGCGACGTGTTCAGCAGCCGTGGGATACCCGTCGTTCCGAGCCTCGGTGCGTTGTTGGGAGCCTTTTTTGGGTTGTCGTTTGACAGGTCGCTGATGCGCTCTCCCTCTCTTCGTCTCCCCGCCGACCCGACCCGTGGTCAGGCAACAATGACGTTTGGCGTACGTCTGCTGTCAACTCTTCGCCCCGCCCGCCCAAGTGTCGTATACTAATTTGTCTCCCGTTGCGCGCGCCTTTCCTTAACAGCTCATGTAAGCTCCTTGTCTGGACTCGTCGTCTATCACTGACTCGAGCGCTGACTTTCGCATATTCGCTCGCTATCTGCTTTAATTAATCACCCCAGAACATTCTTGCACCAGGTGAGTAAAGTACATTATTTTAGTGTTTCTTTGTTACGGGGTGCGTCTCTCCAGATACTCACTCGTTTTTGTGCGTCCAGGCCCGAACAGCATTACCAATGAGTACTCTTCGTTAGTTCATTTGTTTCCATCTTGGCGTAAACTGTCTGTTCTTCTGATGGTCGGCTAAACGGTCCTGCCTTCCCCCCCCCC
>JAZHGK010006320.1:0-22382 GCA_037855215.1 Waitea zeae | reverse complement strand
TCTCTCTCTCTCTCTCTCTCTCTCTCTCTCTCTCTCTCTTTTTCCTCCACTGAATGAGTATCGTGGCGTTGACGTAATCGATGGCAGGCGGCCGCGATCTCAGCGGGCAACGCCGCGGTGTTGAAGCCGTCCGAGCAGGCGCCCGCGACGTCTGCGATGTTCGCAGAGCTGTTCCCCAAGTACCTTGACCCAGAGTATTACCGCGTGGTGAACGGCGGCGTGGAAGAGACGACCGAGGTGAGTGCGCGTACAGTGCTTCAGCTTTTTGTCGCCACAAACTGACGCCTCCCTGCAGCTTTTGAAGTTGAAGTGGGACCACAGTTCGTGCTTTTCCCCTCTCTTTTGGGTCGCGCCGTGTAGTCGTCAGAGCTGAACGATCTCTCTCTCCCCACAGTCTTCTACACGGGCAACGACCGCATCGCCAAGATCGTCGCGCACGCCGCGGCTGAGCACCTCACACCTCTCACTCTCGAGCTGGGTGGCAAGTCCCCCGCGATCGTGGACCCGACCTGCGACCTGCAGTCGACGGCGAGGAGGATCTGGTACGGGAAGATGTCCAACGCGGGGCAGGTGAGCGTGTCTGCCTTTTGGTTTCCCGAGGTTTGTGTGAGAAAGAGGACTGATTGCGTACGACGTATATGTAGACGTGTGTTGCCCCGGACTACGTTATCGTCCCCCGTACGTTCCAGGACCAGCTCGTAGAGGCGTTCAAGGCTGTGTGGGTACTTTCCCCTTCTTCGTCTCCCACTCTTTAGACTAAATCGCTTTTCCCTCGCATTTCAGCAACGAAGAGTTCTTCCCCTCGGGTCCGGCGAGCTCCCCCGACTTTGCGCGCATCGTGAACACGCGCCATACTGAGCGCATTAAGGGGCTCATCGAGAAGACGGAGGGGAAGATCGTCCTCGGCGGCTTGGATGACGTACAGGTCGAGAAGAAGTATATTCCGCCCACGCTGGTGCAGGACGTGAAGAGCACCGACTCCTTGATGTCTGAGTGCGTAGGCCTGACTTCCTGTGTGTTAATGGAGTGTGCAAGTTTGGTATTGATTCATGCTGTAAATTCTGTGCAGGGAGATCTTCGGTCCTGTGTTGCCTATCGTACCTGTAGACAACATGGACGAGGCGATCGCTTTCGTCAATGCCGGGTGAGTGCCGACTCACAGTTTTCTGTCGCACCCAAGCGTGTTGCTCTGTCTTACTTGACTCCACGCAGAGAGCATCCTCTTTCGCTATATGTGTTCACGAAAGACAATGCGCTGCGCGACCGAGGTATCTTTCATCATCCATTCTGACAGGAACAGACGCATATGTTCACCCTTTGTGACAGTGTTCGCAAAGACTCAATCAGGAGCTGCAGTCGCGAACGAGACGATCATCCACATTGGCGGTGCGTCTACGGCCCCCTCCTCTTTGTTCGCTTCTCCAACCGCGGCTCACTCGTGTTGATTACCTGCGAACTTTTAGTGAAAGGCCTGCCCTTTGGCGGCGTCGGCAACTCAGGGTACGGCGCACACACCGGCAAGTACGGCTTTGAGGCGCTCTCGCACAAACGGTCGAGCATCGACGTGCCCTTCTGGTTAGACTATGTGATGAAGTACCGCTTCCCTCCGTTCACTGTGCGCACCCCTTCCGTTACTTTTGCCACGGGTCGCAGAACTCACCTTTTCGTGCGTCCGGCTTTGCTTACAGAGTGAAAAGCTGAAGACTACGTTGGGCATCATGGGCTACAAGTGTCCGCCGAGGCCCTGAGATGGTCCTACATCCCTAAGCTGGGTATCGAAGAGAAAACTCGTCTGGTGTCGAGGAGAGTCCAAAAAGACGCGAACGCTTGTACGTCAGCCCAAATTCACCTCTATGCTTGATTTTTGGTGGTTCGTTCCTGATACTTAGTCGTGTACCCTATTCAAACCTGTACGTTATCACATGCGTGGGAGGCAACCCTAAATTACTGATGGCTAAGGGCTCTTAAATACAACGTCTGAAAAGAGGCATAAGGGTAATACGCTAGTGTAACTCAGACCAAAGTTCTCACAAGGATGCACCTACGCACATGATGTCGTGGAGAGAAGCGTCGTGGTTCAGGCGGAGCTTGAAAATTCACGGCTTTGCCACTTTCCCTCAACTCTCCTCCTGGCTTTTCTCAAGAACCCCCTCCTGTCCTTCTTGTTTCCCCAAACAGCACTTGCACGAGCCATGGACGCTGACCTCAAGCCGCGCGAAGACGACCGCCGCCGTGACCGCGAATCCGATCGCGACTATGACCGGGACTACCGTGACGGCGACCGAAGCAAGCGCGACAGAAGTCGCGACAGGCGCGATTCGGGTGCGTTTTAGACAGCATTGCGTGTTGGCGAAAGAAGGATACCAGGTGCTGAACTCTAACCTATTAAGGTCGCCGACGTAGCGATCATTGGGAGCCTGAGAGACGTGAAGTGGGCTCTTCCCTGTAACCTGCCCGTCCTTTATTGCTGACCATTCTTCTTTCGTCCAGCGCCGCCGCCGCTCTCGCAGCCCAGCGCGTTCGCGCACGCGTCGCTCCCGCTCCCCTTACGGTCGGCGTCGCTCTCACAGCCGTTCGCGGAGTCGGGACCGCGGTGGGCGCGGAGGCAACGACCCGTTCGCGCGCTCGCTCGGTGGACCAATCAACGCACCCCACGAGGAAGCGGTCGAGTTCGCCAAAATCAGCAAGCGCGAGAATCGTGTGTATGTCGGCAACCTGTCGTACGACGTCAAGTATCGCGACCTGATGGAGTTCATGCGGGGAGGTGGGTGGGGGAATAATTTTGGTTTTCCATTCTTGCGAGGTGTTTGTAGTGGGGGAGGCATAAGAGCGCATGTGAGGTGATGAGTGAAGAACGGAGGACCATTCTGTGGGATTCCCGAGAACGCGCACCCTTCCTACGCCCCTCTCTTACCGCGCGCTTTTCGTTTCCTTTGGTCGGCGCTTCGCGCAAATGAGTTGATTGTGGTCAGGTTATTGATGATGGTTTTGGTTTTGGTGGTTAGCCGGAGAGGTCCTGTTTGCGGAGGTCCTAGTCACTCCCACTGGTGTGTCGAAGGGTTGCGGGTGGGTTTCATGCTCACTTGTAGCATTTGGTCGTCAACTAAGAATCGTTCACAGCATTGTTGAATACGGTTCTCAAGAGGATGCTCAACGCTCCATCCGGGAGCTGTCGGAAACTTCCCTACTCGGTCGCCCCGTCTTTATCCGCGAAGTGCGTATATGACACTATGCCCCGCTTTGGCATAAATTCACATATGCTGTTACAGGATCGTGAGAACGAATCTCGCTTTGGCGCTACACCCGTCCCTGGGAAGGTTGGCCTCGCTATGGCAGGCTCCAATGCGGGAGTGCCACCTCCTCGTCCTGCATTCCATAACAGCTTTGGTGGTGGTGGTGGTGGTGGCAACCCTGGCAATCAGCTTTACGTAGGAAACGTGAGTGACTATTTTTTTCATTACTGAAACATGAACTCAATACACTTTGCAATTTCAGTTGCCTTACCAAGCCGGGTGGCAAGACCTCAAGGACCTTTTCCGCTCGGCGGGCAACATCATCCGCGCTGACATCAACATCGGCGTCGATGGCCGTGCTAAGGGCTCCGGAACTGTCATTTTTGAAAGTGCAAAGGACGCCCAGAACGCTATCAGTCAGTCCGACTGAAAGAATACGGCATTCCCTTACTGATACCCTGTTCAGGCATGTATAATGGATACGATTGGTACGGTCGCGTTCTGGAAGTCCGCGAGGTAAGTTTATTCTTGAACAACTCCCGCCTTATCTTAACTTATCGTTGCTAGGATCGTTACGCTGGCTTGAGTGGTGGTCGCGGTGGTTTCCGCGGTGGTCCTCGTGGGCTGGGCCGTGGATTGGGTCGCGGTCGCGGTGGCTTCGGTGGGCGTGGCGGATTCGGTGGCGGGGGCCGGGACGATACCAACCTCTACTCGGACTACACCGGCCCTGACCAACAGGCCGGAGCTTACAATGGCGGCGGACAAGGTGGGTATGGTGCTAGTGGTGGCTTTGGGAACGGTGGGGCGGGTTTCCCGGATGCAGAGCCGAGTCAACAAATCATGGTTCGCAATGTACGTGTGCATCAAGCCACCTCATGTGTCGGTTGCGCTAACATTGTTGATGTAGTTGCCCTGGTCTACTGCAAACGAGGACCTTGTGGAATTGTTTGAGACAACGGGTACGGTTGAAGTTGCTGAAATCCTCTTCGACGGTACGCGCTCGAAGGGCATGGGAGTGGTTCAGTTCACACAAATCGCTGAGGCAGAGACTGCCATTGGTGAGCTTTCCCTTTGTATACGCTGAAAAGATACTAGTGTAACGTGTTTTTATAGCAAAATTCCAAGGCTATATGTATGGAGGTCGACCGCTTGGTACGTTTGGTCTTGTTTCGATACTCAAGTGAGGATTAACAAGTATGCAGATGTTCGCTATAATGACCGTTGGCATACTTTCACGCCAACCGCCGCAAAAGGCGGGCAGCTCATGCCAATGGCGGAGTAAGACAACTCAGATCGTCAGTAATATGTGCCCTTTCGTAGTGCAGTCTCGTTTAGATCGCGTGCCTATTTGTATAATACGTAGCTCTACTCTACCGCATGTGACCAGGGACTCCATATGACGATATGAATACGAGCGTCTGAGCTCTCTTCGTCGCTTCATCTTTGATCTGAAACTCTAACTGGTACATAGTGCTCATGTTGGAGGAATGATGGAAGGGTCAACATTTCAACATTCAATTGGCTTTTGTCCGTGTGAGAACTTTGCAACCTTGCACTGTATGTAACCATCACTGACTCGAGCCGTGCTTCCTCGGATTCGAGTTTGTAGAGCGTCACACAAGAGTTTTGCTAAGACCGCTTTCGGGATTAAATAAAAAAGGCTCAACCAACCTCAATGCTCGGAGTATTATGAAAAATTATATTGTTGAAGCACTAGGGTTATGGCATTCCCTCAGTATATTGGAATAGTACAGATGCCGAAATAAGCGTAGATCAAAGTTAAACTGGTTTAGCAAGTGAAGACCTTGGGGCCGGGGATGGTGTAGTTAGTGACTGGGGGCCAGTAGATGCTAAGTTTGATGCCAGGGTCGTTTCCTTCAGGACAACTTTAGCTTTTAGCTTTATCAGCGATGGGAAAGAAGTACTTACCAGAGTAGGCTCCGGGGAAGCTGACCGTCGCCGGTGAAGCGGAGCCACCGCCCGTCACGTTGATCTGAGCGCATTCCATATAGAATTGCGCACCAGGGTACGAGCTTGCGCCATGAAGAGCTATAATAGACAGGTTTATCAAAAGGAAAGGACGTTTAGCGAAATCTTGGTCCTACCAATTAACTCATGGCGCATGAGATACTGGCCAGAAGGAATGCACTTGGGGATGGTGAACGTGACTGTCGCTTCGTCAGTCTTTAATGGAGCCTGTATCAACGAGCATCCTTACCCTTCCCCTTGTTGGCAATCATGCGGTCAACACCCCATTTGCCATCCGATGGGGTGAAGCCGTCCTCCCAGATCTTGAACCATTTGAGGCCAGTCACAGACGATTGCGTCGCGTCGGGTACCTTGGCGAGGTAGGTCATAACTGGGCCCTTGTGGGAAGCTTCGACGGGATCAGACGCGTCACTAGGGTCCGCGCCGGTGGATGAGTGGTGCCACTCAGCAGTGACTGAGGCGCCAGCAGGAACGTTGATGACAGTCTTAGAGATAGGTGTGTGGTAAGGGTTGATACCACCATTGCAGATGATGTCGTTCGATGTCACGTCCTGAATGGGCTGAAATAGAGGGGTATAAGAGTCAGGGACAGAGCTCAAAAGATTCAACAGAGTTCACATACACTATTGGAGTCTGGAACACGGATGCCGTTGGAGTGCCCAGCGCTGACGCCGTTCACATACATCTCCTGGAAGATGGTGTGTGCGGACGCCACAGAGACGAAGATAGCCAGAGACGCGAACATAGACTTCATGATGGATAGGTAGTCTGAAAGATTTCGACTGGCCCACCACTCACGAGCATGGCGGCCGTTTTATATTGCTCCTCTGACAACAGACCGCGGAGGCACTTTTGCGAACAACATAGCGTCATGACACCGGAATGCCAAGGCTCTGGCGCAACTTTATCGGCATTGTGAAATGGCAAGGAAGAAGTTGGTCTTGAAAAGCAGGTGGAATCAGTGCTCACAAGACTTTGCAACCCCACATGGACAGTAGCCGTGACCAAGTGGCATAGCAACATGGCGAAGATTAGCAGAAGCTTTTCCACGAGAGCGGGCCGAGCCTCGGGCCTGACTGCGTTGACGACTGGTCACACCACTTGCCGGACTGCCGTCCTTACACAAACGTATGCGCAAGGCTATCGGTGCCGGAGAAGCACTCCGGGTTTGTCAGACCAAGGATGATGACGACCCGGTAATAGCGGCAGCTGTACTAAATATCCTGATAGTGAGTCTAAGATGCATTCAATAGCCTCCGGCCTGCCATTAAAAAATACGTATAAAAAAACTTCAAGACGACAAACATCTAACTCCGTCAAATTTAGCTGTTTTGCGACTCAATTGAAGGTATTGATGAGTGCTATCGGTTGCGCTAAGCAATATGATAGTGCGCCTCAAAACAGCGCCTCTCATTGACGTGCCCATCCCAAGCTGATGAATTCGCCACACCAAATCAGCAAATTATTTTCAGTCAAGTTACTAAAGAAGCTTAGGTTCAAATAGATGTGAATACCTCACACATCCAATACAATCAGGTCGCCAGAGGAGGGAATCGAAGACCAAGGGGAAAGTCACGTGTTTGAATAATCTTCGTCTCACAGAGTGCAGCATCCTTGACATTAACTCCCATGCGTGTCGCTAGTGCTCCAAAGCTCCCGATCGGAAAACTTGGAGGGTATAGGCTACTAATTTTATCTTGGTCTACCTAGTTATATGATATCTGGTCTACATAAATATCAATATTTACTGCCCAACAACCACACCCGTCGCTCAAATATTATCTTGGGGGTTCATACAAAACTCTTGGAAGCATAGCCTTTCGGATACTACTCTTATCAGTTTGATGTAGTATAAGATCTCACCTGTGCAATTAACTTGATTGGCAGAGCAGCACAATGGCTGGAGATGACCGCTCACACCAGCTCCTTTTCTGATCCTATCATTGCTCTAGCACTGCACAGTGTACATGAACCGAGTTTGTTTTACTAGGCACGCGACTTTGCTGTGCAAACTAGATGCTTCCGCAGTACACAACCGAAACGCATGATCTCTGGCAGTACTAGTAGTTTGAAAATGCTGCGTATTGAAAGACATGCGAACCAGCATTCTCATAAAGCTGCACGGTGCAGCCGCTATGACTCGACACTAGGTGAGCCAGCACTAAAAAGAAGTGCTTACATATTTTCGTTCACTAAACGGTTTTGCCACGTATGAAAGACTATGGTTTTACCCTTTTCCCTCTAATTGTAAGTAGTTCTTACTCTCTTAATATCAAAAGTACTGAACAGTGCCTCGTGACTACTGGTCCGGGCATGTGTGAAACCGACTGACGATTGCAAAACCGGCTTATCTAATCTTCCGCACACACAGCAAACATGACGGTGTATACAGACAGTGTTCTTCGCGCAACTCTCAGTTAACTGCTCCTTCGAGCAGTTTCCAACATGGCAGCACAACTCACAGAACGTCTCACTGCAGCTTCTCAACAAACTATAGCAGTGGAATCTCAGATTAATCAGGTTTACCTTCTTGTCCAAATTTTGTTCAAAGGCATTGTACTGATCACTGCTATAATACGCAACAAATATAGCGCAGTTATCAAGGGTGAATAGTATAAATACAGTCGTTATGGTTGTCTCCCTGCTGAAGACCTGAAACTACACTTCGCTCCCCTCCCTATCGAGCCCTCCTCAGCTATACATCACTTCAGCGTTCAAATAGAGCCACAAATGCGCATTACCATCACAGCTCTCCTTGCTACCCTCTTTGCCCTTTGTGCAGCAGCCCCGGCTATTATACCCGATCAGCGCTCAGATTTACCCCGAGATGCCAGAGAAGCAAATGTATGCCTCCCTGACGCTAAAAGGGACGACTACCCAGCTTGCTGCTGTAATTAACCAGACATTGCCATTCTTATACGAAACACTTATGTACTAAGTTAAGGTATACTACACACAGCACATATTTGCATTAACAAGCTTAATAACTCAAGAGTCCACAGAATCCCGAAACAAGAGAACCGTTTATATAATTATACTCATCCTTATATCTCGCTTGATTTTATTTTATTTGATGAAAAATGCCCTGTTTGCATTCACAGCGCGGCATATATAGCCAAAGCATGTAACAATATACCCGAGTATAGTTATAAGTATATGCCCTGCCCACTTTATTCATCAATCGTCGACTACGAGTCATTCAAGTGCCAGCCCAAATGCACAACCTCGTCCATGCAGCGACCACTTGGGTTTTAGCTTTCTAAACCAGCCCAGCGTGCGGTGAAACTGATTTGCTTGATGATACATTGAAGGGTTTGCAGGCTGAGAGGCAACCGTCTAGCCAACTAGAATCTTCTGTGCTACGTGTCAATAAATTTCTCTCCTTCAACTCATAGTATGAGGAAGCCAGAAGCTTGAATAAAGTCAAATATATCTAGTCTATATCATCCGAAGGTATGCTATGATGTTCGGATTGACTGTTCTGCACATTTCCCTTTTCATTACCTTCATCACCTCCATCCTCCTTCTCTGGCTCGAATGCAACGCACCAAAATATTTGACCCCAGACATCCTCTCCATCCTCCAATGGCGGCTTGCGGCGCTCGCAGCAAACGAAGCGCACCTGTCGACCATCCCAGAGACGTGCAAGATCCATTTGCATGCCGCCTGGAAGCAAGAGAGCCAGCGAAGGGCTGAAAGCAAGGTGTCCGTGACAAAAATCGATGGTGAGTGTAACCTAGATCGGAAAGGAGGTGCGCGATAGCGTCATGAGACAAGCCGAGAAGAAAGAAAAACTTACCTGTTCGTCCAGTATAGTTTTCTTCCGGTTTGTCACTTCGCGAAAATATGCTCGTCGCTTCATGGAAGTATCATAGGCAGTTCTATCGCCGTCCTCTGTGACAAGATCTAAAGTATCTTCCTTTAGTGGTGACGACGAAGGCGGAAATACAGGTGGAGGCGTCTCGTCTTTAGAGAAAGACAGATACGATGCAGACGCTATGAGTGGTGAGAGCGCCCAAGGCTTCGTGCTTGAGTAGAGATCCTGCTCGAGTCCTGGATCTGCGCGAGACATAAGGGCGAGTACAATTCCAGAACCCCATGGGAGGTTCAGGGGTTCATCAAACGTGTTACCGAAGAGGATTCCATCGCCAGTATGAGGTTGAAGGAAGCGACCTGAGAGTTGATTCAAAATTTCTGTTAGTGAATAAAAGGAAGTATAGGGACTTGAAAACTATGACATACCTTGCATCTGAATGCTCCAAGTGACACCAACACGTTCTGGTGACTGAAAGTAGTGTTCACCAACATCATCGTTCATCCCAAAGTCCTTGAGGTAGAGAGTTACGTTGCCCTCAAATGCGTCAGATTTGATGTGGTGAGCCTTGCCTGAGTTCACGAGGGAGGTGATTGGGGTTAGGTGCTCTGGATCGGTACCAGCATATACGCGTAGCTGAGGTGCCATTGTATATATATTATACAGACTGTTGTCGCTTTGATAGCAGGTGGTAGTTCGTAAAAAGGCGGAGAAAATAAGTTATGCGGCGATATGGCAAGAAGGTACGAGCTTGCTGGTCATGATGCGAAAGCTTAGAGTATTCGTGTAGTGATCGATGGCCCGAAGTTGGGGGTAAGCGTAAGGAACAAAAGGAAAGGGGTTTCGACGCGGTTCCGGCATCTATGGTTAGCCGCCCCTCCTGCCATTAATGTGATCATCCACGGTCCCTCGGTGGTTCAAGCTCTCTGTGGCCATCTCTGCTCGAATCGTTGCAAATAAACTGCAGGATCTTCAAATGAGTCAAGATACGGAGTCAGTAGGTTGCTTTAGGCTGTAGACTCTCCAACTATTGAATCACCCAACTCGCGTCGCTCAACACCCCTCCGTGTTGGGAGACTCGCAGTTGTGTCCGAGCTTTGATCACAGCCAGAAGTTTACTTTTACTGAGCAAAATCAATACTATCAGTCCCTTAGTTTCTGAAGCGGGCTTGCTTATTGCTAGAAAGCCTACCCAATCGGTTATACCTTAGGAACAAAATAACACCTTGCTTGATACTTTTAACTCTGGCCGGCCACTATAATACTCTTTTCGACTCCAAATTTGATACATTTATAACGCAATGTACTTGTAGCCGATCACGACTGCCTTGGTAGCAAGTCTACCGGAAAGCCTTTTAACTTCTTGATTATCAAATACGCTCCATAACTGGAACAAAATCTCGCAGCTGTAACCTTCGTATCTATGAACAAAAAAGTGGGCTTTTGTTGATAGCCTCCACACCATTTCCATACACCTGGTATGTGAAGCTCACCCGGCACACAGATTTCGCAGATTAGCGCAATATATACGCTGCGTTGACTCGTTACTTATTGTCACTGCTCCAGCACTGCACTGGTGTGCACGGACCCTATTGGGATTATATTCGCTTGTCTGAGCATGTGACTTGACTGTGCTTCCTGCGGTATGCCATCAGCCAGTACGTATGGTCTCCCAACAGGGTAATCCTTAGAATGTGGAGCATATCAAGGAATACCCACTGAGCCAGTGTCTCGATACCGTCTGCAACTGCTCAACGCACTAGCTTATGTGTTGGCCAACTGGATTGGAAATTGTATTTTGGTATATGTCTGGTCGTCATGAGCTTCTATGCCCCCCGATCATGATCTTCAATATAATGTTGTGACATTATCTTAGCATGGCCATCGGACTTCTGTGGCCTTTGACTAAAAGTGCACAGAAATGATCGGTTCCAGACCACATCGACCGTGTGGGTCGTAAAGCTGCAAATTTGACTCGATCAATCGCAATGGTTCTATCTGTACCGCCTCCGCTATGCCAGGACAGACGGCCGAGGATAAATAGACTCTCGTCCGACTCTCTTCCCTTAATATTCATCCATAAGTCTCATCCAGCGAAGGAGACACCCACAATGCGCACTTCCACCGCCAACACCATCCTCGTTCTCGTGGCTATCTTTACAACGGGTCTGGCAGCCATGCCTCTGAACGAAAACCTGCCTCACGTAGAAAACCCGCGTACATGCATCCACGACAAAGTTGCTATCAGAGGAACCGAATGTTGCTGTAACCAAGGCCGTTAGGCTGCTTATTGCTTCTAGTAAGCCCATGTTCAGCTTTTCCGCGCAATAATAGTTCTGACTGTATGATGTAGCATCTGCCGATTTCTAGCAACCGAATTGGTTATAGTGATTTTGGTTTACAGTTCTAGGATTGGAATAGTGTTGGGTATCATTTGCTTATGGTACAGTAATTGGGAGTTAATAATATGTTCCAAGCAATTGGCTCATGTTTAATACTCGATGTTATTGCATGTTACTTGTATTCAGCATGAATTCGGTCTTATTTAACTCTATGAGTAACAAGCATATGATAACATGTAGAATGTAACGAACTGCTGATGATAGCGTACAAAGCTC
This sequence comes from Waitea zeae, assembly GCA_037855215.1. Taxonomy (NCBI): domain Eukaryota; kingdom Fungi; phylum Basidiomycota; class Agaricomycetes; order Corticiales; family Corticiaceae; genus Waitea; species Waitea zeae. The sequence continues at coordinate 10,728 of JAZHGK010006320.1, read as the reverse complement.
TAGTGTATATATATTAATCAATTACTTGAAGCCCTGAGCAGGCGTGAGAAGTGAGAAAGAGAGAAAAACATTGTGGCGTGCATAGTAGTAAAGTTGCCGTTGTAATCCTCGGACAACCATAATATGCACAGTAACTCGCTGACGCTTCAAGCTTTGTGTGACTATCTCAGCTAGGGGTGGTCTTAGACCAACGGTTGTTTAAAATTCAATGTACTTACAATAGCTTGAGTTGGGTCACTAAGTGCATTCAACATAACTAGTTTCTCGATTTTTGTTTGTTTGTCCTTGTTTATAAACGCTGCGTTCTTGCGCTTGTTCCCGCGTACTGCTCTTGTTTCTTTGCTTGCTCAACGCCACTACACAGGACAATAGCCACAATCCCTTTTAACTACTTGGCGGCTTTATCCTTGCACTTGATGCCCGCCCCACTCTGCTCAACCCTGGGTGACTCATTCCCTTACACCTAACCACTCAATATTGTTAGCCGGCTTCAGGCTGTCCTATGATCCGTGCTTTTGTCGTGTAGCTCGTGCCAGAACATACACATGGCACACGAGGTTCCTGAAACACTCAAGTTCGGGAATTCACTTATCTTACCGTGCGCCACGGATGCTTTGCGGAGTTAGCCATCAGGGGCCTGGGTGCAGTACTGCATTCCTTCTAGGTTCAATATATCACAACAGGCGCAGACGGAAGCTTCCATGCTTTCGCAGGTTGTTCCATCTTCTGTATATGCGCAAACGAGCGCACAAATGTCTTCGGTATATAGGATCCCATCATGCAGCCTTGGCACTAGCACTGCTCATCGAAGTATGTTTCCGAAGCACTTAAACTTCCCAAGTTACGCTAGCAGCTTAGCGTCATGTATCTTCTGCTCTATATCAGATTCTTGGATGAGTTAACGCTGTACTATACACCTACAGCCTCTTCTCTTTCTAGCAAGAGTTCACGCCAAGCCTCAAAGGTATTGGTACTGATCATATGTTCCCTTCTCCCTTGTGTCGACTAACTGTTCACGTCTCCCATACATATCGGCTACCACCTTTCTTCTCCTGGTTATGCAGTTTTCATCGACGCCTTTGCTTGCTATACCTCTTTGTGTGTTCGTGTCTGAAAAGTGCAAAAAAATTGTACCCCGTAATCCTGTTTGCCACCACTACCTCCACAAGCGGATGAGAGTTGACAGATCAATTCCCAACAAAGCTGCTGATGTAATTATAATTGACTCCGAGCTATTATTCAAATATATCACTCAGATGCATTTAAATGAGTGATGCGTTATATGTATATACTACTTGCTGAGCGACGCATATGCTTCTTCCAAAATACCAGGAACCCGTCCTCTTGCTAAAGAATACGAATTGTGAATATAGATCTCGCTTGCCGCGATGGTTACATTGAAGTGCTATGGAAAGTCGTACCCTTAGTGTTGTCAGTTCTCCTCTTGAAAGCTTGAAGTTACTAGCTTAGATGCTACTTGTATCCTATCTTCAAATGTGCAACTGACGGACCGGAATAGTGCGTGACCGCAATGATTAGAAGTTTGAAATATTCGTTTTCTTTGTGTAAAAGTGAATCACAAATATGAATGATGCCATATAGTTTATTAAATACAATACGAGCTAATTTGCTAGAACTTAACCAAAGCTATATCTACCCGCATATCTACCTAGCTTTCTCCGACTTTCTCGCCTTCTTCAAGCGGTTCAAAGGCAACACACCAAAACATTCTTCCCCAGACATTCTCGCCGCCCTCAACTAACGGCTTGCCTCGCTCACAACAAACAAATCGCACCTGTCGGCCATCCCAAAGCCGCTCAAGATCCATCTTAATGCCTCCGGGGATTTTTAATGCCAGCTTGGGATCGAAAGAGAGGTGTCCGTGACAAAAGTCGATAGCAAGCGTAACCTGAATAAAAACGGTTGGGTGAGCTGTGAGGATGTGCCAGTCTAAGAAAGGCCTACTTGTTTGTCTAATGTAACTTTCCTCCGATTTTCAGGGTCTTGAAAGTAAGTTCGTCGCTTTGTGGTGGTATCATATGCCTTAGCACCATTGTTCTCTGAAATTAAACTTGTTGCGTCTTCCTTCAGGACCAATGAGTCAGGCGGGAATGGCGGTGAGGCTTTCCCTCGAGAAGCGAAGAGGTACGGTGTAGCGGAGATCAATGGAGAGAGCACCCATGGCTTTGTGTCCGACTTGAGGTTGTGTTTGAGCGTCGGATCCGTGTGCGACATCAACTTGAGCACAGGGCCGGAGCCCCAGGGAAGCTCCAGTGGGTCGTCGAATGTATTGCCAAAGAGGACGTCATCACCTGTGTAAGGTCGCAAGAAACGGCCTGTCCGGATTGAGCAATTATGTCGTAGTTAATGACGAGGAAGGTGGGTGAAGTCGACGCCAGCGGGGGCACACCTTGGGCCTGGATACTCCAGGTGATGCGGCTTGGACGTTCGGGGGATTGAAAGTATCTTTTACCAGCATCATCGTTAACTCCAAAGTCCTTGAGGTAGACGAGGATGTCGCCCTCAAACAAATCCGACTTGAGATGCAGAGGCTTTCCAGTGTTCACAAGAGACGTAATTGGGGTCAGATGATCGAGATCAGGACCTGCTAAGACGCGAAAAGGAGGGCCCATTTTTCAGGTATCAGCTCTTCGCAACGATAGAGTTAGACTTGGAAAACTACGGTTACGAAAAAGCGTGAAATCAAAAGCAGTGTCGCGGCGCTTTGCAAAACAGCACCAGCTTGGCAGTATTTATCCAGCCAATATATTTGCCTGCTGTGTTATGGCGTCATAGGGTGAGTTCATGCCAATCAACCTGGAAAGCGCGAGGTTACAGTTGGTGGATTCATCGGGGCTATTCTTAGTCCATGTCCTTCCACGATTCACGTCCGAGTTGCCACTTGTAACCTCCGATCCAAGCTCAAGGAGTGATCATGATCTACTTTTAGCAACATACAGCATTTGCCACCTCCAGCGAGTGCATTGCTCGGTGACCCAATGGTTTCCTTGCGTGGCGTACCAATGTGTTAAGGTAGAGTTTTGCACATTCGTTCGTGGGCGAGGCTGGTGAATGGCAAGTGCGTCTGACTGAATGCACCTGTCATACTCGTCAGCGTGGAGCAGGCTATTTGGAGTTCTCGACCCTCGAAACTATCCATGAACCTTGTCCACCTCGCCCGTCATGTAACGTGAATTACGCCACAATCGGCAGTAGCATTTTGCGAAAAAAAAGAGGCGTGAATGGATTCTGCCGTAAAGCGTGTCTCATCATGGATGATGAAGTTTCGAAGAGGCGAGCGAGGACAACGGACGTGAGGAAAGGCGAGGCTCCTCTGGTGAGGTCAATCAAAGTCTGAAGACCGTCGTTCGAGTACATTCGCAACTGTGGAATGAATTTCCTGAAGGTGGGCGTTTGCAACACACAAAAGAATGTAAGATGACGCATCTAATTGCGATGTGACTATGGCTACACAGATTGAGGAGGGGATCGAGAGTCGTACTATGGATACAGCGGTTAGACGGAACACAAGAAAACAAGAGGTTGAGAGAAGTCCGGGTAGTCGAGAGAGAGCCGGGAAGGTATTAGATGGGCGCGAAAACGAAGGTATAGAGAGGAAGATCGTGCCACGAGTCGCGTACAGTGTTATCTCCAAAACAAAAAAAGCGTCGAAAGCAAAAACAAAAATAAAAGCCGTTGAAAAATGTCACCCCATTTCGTTCATTCATTCTGTCATCGATGAGAACTTTATGCCCACTCGTTGAACGCGAACTGCGGCTGCTGCTGCCCGTGCGCACCCATGAACTCGGGCGCGGGAGAGAACTTGGGCGGCAAGCCCGCGTCGGGGATACCCGCGAACAAGCCGGCGGCAGAGTCGCCGAGTTCGAAGACCATCTCCTGCCCGGACATCATCACCATGCCCTCCGGCATGCCCTGCATCGTCGACGCAGAGGGCGCGCCGTAGAGGACGTGCTCCTGGTCGAACGCGGCGAAGCTCGGCGCGCGGAGGGGCATCGGCGCGGCGAGCACGGGGAGCGCGGGCTCGGCGAAGACGTGCTGCTGCTGCTGCTGTTGCGGCGCGGAGGTGAGCGAGGTCTCGGACGGCGTGGGCGAGGCCGAGTACGTCGACGCGGGCGGGTGGGAGTGCGAGAACGCGAAGGTGGACGGGTCGAAGGAGACGCCGTAGGCTTGCGTCATCGGGTGCGCGTTCCCGCCCGCGAGCGGGTCGAGTGGGGAGAGGGCGGAGACGTCGGTGGGTGCGGGCGCGGCGGCGGACGAGGGAGCGCCGAACGGGTTGCCGAAGAAGCCGGTCTGGGAGGGCGCGGCGGGGGCGAAGGACGCGTCGAAGAAGGACGGCTCGAAGAGCGCCGTGTTCATCTCGGGCAGCGCCTCGTTCGCGAACGCGGGGACCGCCTCCTGCGCGTAACCCCACGAGTTCATCATCCGCATGCTCGCACCGAGCTGAGGCGGGACGGAGGACGTGCGGCGCGAGCCGAGCACGCTGCGGGACGCGGAGGAGGGCGAGTCGGGGCGCGAGAACGGGTGGAGGAAGGGCAGGGAGGGGATTGCGATGCCACCGACGGCACCCGTGGGGAAGCCGAGACCGTGGGTCGGGAGCGGCGGGACGGAAGACGGGCGGCGGAGCGCTGCGTACGAGTTCGGCACGGCGAGTCCGCCGTTCTGCTGCTGCTGTTGCTGCTGGGGCCACTCGAACGAGGGTGCAGAGGAGGGGGTGACGGCTGTGCTAGGAGGCGGGAGCTCCACGTCGAGCGCGCGGACGGCGTCGGTAAGTTCCTGGCCCTTCTTGCCTTGGAGAAGGAGGGCAGCGACGGCCTCGCACCGGTAGTCTTCCTCGGGCGAGGTCGGCGGCTTCGCGGCGGCGGCAGCAGCGCGCTCTGCGCGCTTGGCCTTGTTGTGCACGGGCCGGAAGCGGTAGCCAGGGTAGCGGGCCTTGTGCTCGGCTTTGGCGTGTTTGGCTTTGATCTCCCACACGCGCTTCTCCTCCAGGGGCAGCTGACGCCAGCAGTTGCCTGGTGCGAACAGAAGAAAGCATGTTCAGAAACACGTGTTTGTACAGCAAAAAAAAAATCAAGTGCCCTCACCGATGATCTTGGAGAGCGAGCCGTGAGTGGTCTCGACGCTGCCGGGGACGTGCTTCATGCGGACGAAATCGGCGCGGAAGAGCATGAACGCGTTGGGCGGGCGCGGGATGTGGCCGACCGAGCGGCGGCGAGAGCCGTTACCGCCTGCGCGCTTCTTGGGGTCCGCGGAGGAAGAGGCCGCGCCATCGTCGGAATGGCTGCCCTCTGCGGGAGGGAAGAGGGTCGCGATCGCCTCCTCGTCGTCGTCCTCTGCCTCCTCGAGGTAGGAGGAGGGCGTGACGTTGGGCGCGAACGTGACGGGCCGCTGCTGGGGCTGAGGCGGTTGGGAGTAGTAAGTGCCAGACTTGATGGAAGAGAGAGCGGCTGGGGAAAGGCGCGCGTCGTTAGGAATTCTGTTGTCGTTGCTATGACATGTTCTTTCTTGAACACATACCAAGAGTTGCGACGGACGAACGTCTGCGGGGAGGGGCGTGGGTGCGGACGGGAGCCATTGGGTGGTTTATTGTGTAGCGGAGGTTGAAGGAGAAACAAAAGGGATGAAGGTGTGATGGAGAGCGGAAGAGAGGGGAGGAGGCTCGCTATTGTTCTCCTCCTGGTTCTCTCACTTATACCTTACCCTATCCCAATTAACACCCACCTACACACCCGTTCCTCCATTGCCTTCATCTCGCAAGCGAGGGCACAAACACAAGCACGCTCGACACGGATCGAGAAATGGAAGACGGCGAGGCCAACAAGGACTTGACCATATCTGGACATTTACTTGTAACCCGATATGGCAATAATTCTGACCTCTTCTCCCTCACCCGTCCCCGCTCCGACCTTGCCTCTTCCGCCATCCTCCTCCCTCGTTCGACCACATTAGTCGAAACACTCCCGTTAGCTTCGTCTTATACTTCGCAATGTCTATCGTAGCCACGGCAACACGTCCCTCTTCTCGCTGCCCTCAGCGTCCTCCTCCGCGCCTGCGTTGGCGCCAACGTCTCTTCCTCGCACCGCCCCGCATCGGAGATCAGCCCAGACCGCCTGTTGATGATGAAAAAAAAAATACAGGCCCGCTTCCCACGTCTGCTTCCACCGCCCGCCCACATCTGCACCGTCACTTCCGCTCGAATCCTCCGACGTTCCTCGCTGCCGTCGTACCGCCGGCGTGATAAACGAGCTCTCCCCCCCCCCCTTTTTCGACCCCAACGGGGGGTTGCGGTACGCACTTCTCACGGCCGGAAAGGCGTCCTGGGGAAATGTATCGCACGGCGGCGTCTGATTTGATGTCCCTCTCTCTCCCATGACGCGGGACTTGGTTGGCCCTCCCATGGAACCGTTCTTCGCCGATATGGCCGATAAAGCTCCGTGACCGAGTTTTCAGGATGAGTCTTGTCCGAGCCGTCGCGTTCAATCGCCCATGGCTTGGCTTACTCTACCCTGTCTTGGTGAACCGTTTTGCCTTTCGTCCCATCATGAAGTGTTGGTCAGTTTGAACACATCAATAAATTCCAAACAAAAAATATTTTCCATCATGTTCAACACATGCTTCGAACGTTATGCACCTTCTCCTTGGGACTCTACCTCGACCAACTCATTGGCGCAATCCCACTGAGGTATCTACTATCCCTACCGTCAGCACACTGCACAAATCAAACTACGAAAACGCTTACATCTGCTGTCGGCCCACATAGTCCATCAATTCCCTCGCTCGGAATGCGTAGGGGAGGATCTACGGCTGCCCTCCCTCAATCGTAGTTACAGACCGTCCGGTGGCCCATGCATACATTCCCGCCTCTTTTGGCCGGAAGTGGCAACGCGTCAGCAGGGCGTGCGACGAAGAGGATGGCGGCACAGGCAAGAATGGCGGCGAGGATGCGCATTGTGACTGTCGCGGCGAGCGTCTGGTGTCTAGTTCGGTGTTCGGGGTTTTGACATACGAAAGGTCAACACTCCCTGCGAGCTACTTATATCAGCGTGTGCGGCGGTCGTTCGCTCGCGATCACGTTCATGTCACCTTGCTGTTACTTGCCAACTGCGTCTGTGCTATTCGACGCAAACCGTCACCGATTAGGCCTTGGATGCGCCACGCCCATTTAGTTTGCGTAGTCGCCGCTTATTCTTTCTTTTGTTTTTCTGATATGTCAAATTGAATTGATGAGCGCTCGGCGCTATGGTCTTGAATGGTAGTCTGAGGCGACACTCGTGGCCGTGTGCTTAGCCGAGGCATCCTATAGGATCACACTCACAAATTCTACGAGTCAGGCTAGGTGTCTAGAACCACATAAATTGACACTTCTGCGGATGACTGGATCGCCTCGAGTCTGTGTGCCGTCTAGTGTCTCGATTGAACACCTGCAGCAAGTCTACTCTACCCGGTCAGGGTAGCAAAGCCACGCATGACTATCTTCGAACGGGCGAAGCGAACGGTCTGGAGCATATACAAATGCATCGCCTATAGACACATGAGCAACAAGATGCTTCGCTTGAAATTATGGTCTTCATACACCCTCCACCCCTTCCGTGCACCTACACCACACCTTCTGATTAAAGGAAAGCTGGTGCGAGGTTCAAAACGGACAGGCGACAGAGTCTCTCACTTAAAGAAGAGCTTTGACAAGAGGTGTTCTAGCTTCACAAGCCTTTGCACGCTACTGCCATGGAGCCAATCCCTTCGTTGAGCAACCTTAACCATCTTATCAATGTAAATGACTTTGTGAATATCAAGAAAGAATTGCTAATGTAAGTTCTGGATTTTCAAGTACGCTGTGATCAGATAGTATACAATTCGCCCCTCGTGTGTTAGAGACTGCATGTTTAGTTGTAGCGCTAGGTTGAGTCTTCATAGATATTTCGTTCGCATAGGAGCCAGACGAAAACTCAGTAGGATTCAAGTAGGTTGTAATGACACTATCAATGAACCAAAAATGTGCCTGATAAGTTCGAAATACGTAGGTGTGAATACATGTGGGGCAACGTTGAGGTTAGACTAAAGGAATTAAAGAAACAATTTGGAAATTGACAAGTCACAGCGTAGAGACATTGAGAGCACCAAGCTCTTGCACAAAATTAGTAAGGAAAATCTTGGCTGAATATATTGACATCCGTGACGTTTATTAGATAGATGTCGACGAGTTTGGCGAGAGTACTAGTAGCGGCAATGTTCTGCGCGCAGTTGGTAGCCGTGGCCTCAGCTGAAGTCCCATGTGAGGGCATAAGTGCATGAGCCCTACAGACAAGCTCTGAGAAGTCTCGAAATCACTTGCGCCATATAAATTGACACTTCCTTCTATTCAACGCTCGGGTGGATTACCGTGTTTCATACGACTTCTTTTCTAAAGTTTGGTCACCCACTCAAGACTTGCCCATTCGTCCTTATGTAAGTTCTTAATTGGTTAATTCATTTCGCTCTCGAGGATCTTCAAGTTTAAATGCCTACATGGTTATGTAACTGTGGCAAGGCGCAGAGAGTCAGATCTTCAGAGACTGCGCACTACCAGCACGGATCGGAGTACGATTTTCCGCATCCCACCAAACAGGACCCCGATCGCTGCCTCCGGCCACACGAGTGGTCGACTTCATTCTCCTCCCTCTCTCATCTCCCCACCTACTTTTTCATCGTCTCGCGTAAAGCGGACACTCGCCACCGCCGACCACCTCCGAGTGCTGTGTGCTGATCGCTGAACTTTTGTCTGCGAGCGCCCTTCAACTGACCAGACCGGGGTTTCTACCCACTTGAAGCGTATCTCCAGGTAGTCACTCATCGACTTGCCTGCGCGACGCGCCTCCAAAGCAATGGTCGAAGGATTTCTCATGCTGGGCTCACTACGCACCGGCGAATGATAGCAGCCATCAGCGCTGCCGACAGTTGGAGGGGTTCTGAGATTAGGAGGAGTATTATTGGGTCGAATCGCATGTGCACATACCTCCATCCACGAGTACTGTCACTCTTAAGCTAGAACCACGCTCGTCAAGCGCAGGAGAGTCCACAGCGCGTAATTATGTCGCACAACTTCCACTTCCTCAGCATCGTCATTCACGTTAGCTCCCCGTGTCGTCACAGCGCCGTCTATCCTGTGGCTTTTGCCGCATCGGCCATTGTCTGCATCGCGAGAATGTGGCGTTTCATCGCGCCATGACACTTTTTCAGCCTTTCATTTTGTCTTAGCCTAACTCGCACTTAGCAGTTACATTAGCAATCGTAACACATCACTCCAGTTCTCAGCGAGCAGAGATGCTGAGAGGCGCGACCATCTGAGAAAGAGCATCAGTGAATGTCTGGCTGAATTAGGTGGGATCTGCAATGTTAATGTCGTAGGCGGTGATCAAGCTAATAAAACTTGTGCTGGTGGCGCGCAGAGACCCCACCCGTATTCACAGTCTGAAGGTTCCCGATAGTTCCGGCGTGGGGAATAGCAGAATGTCACCGTCGCGGTAGAGCTGAAGCCAACCGCCACAGCTTGCCTAGCTCCTGCCCGAACGTGTTTCGCTTACTTCAGTCAGAAGAGACCGTCCGATCGAGAGCGGGACTGGCTGTATGTCACTTCGAACCTTTATGAGGTATGGTTACGCAGGTAAAGAGAGGCTTGAGATTAGTAGAGCTCCTTTCGGTCGACCAAATAGCTGTGAACAGGGTAGCAGGATCACGCTTTGCACGAAATGGAGGTGGAAAGCAGACGGGTGCAATAGCTGCAGGAGAGGCGTGAGAGGCTCCGAGCGAAGTCATACAAGTAGGCAGTCGACGCGTGATCGGTCCGCGTAGGATTGCGAACTCGAAGGTCTCATAAGCAGTTGAGCCGTGATCAAGTTTCCGCGGCCTGTAAGTAATAGCTTGTCTCTTTGTTATTATTGTTGAGCGACGGTGTAACGTTGATCCCTCAAATCGCTTGATGTATACAATGGAACCTTCCGTCCCTCGTGACTCGAGGCTGTATGCATTTAATCACATACTTTGAAATCAAATAGTCACTTCAGTATATCGGATGCACACACAGATAGTGCTAGGACAAAAGCAAGACGAAACTAAGTGTAATTCGGGATAGCTTATGACATTAAGTATAGAGATCAAGAGTATGTTTGAGAGCACCAGAGTATTCCCACAAAAACTAGGCCTGTGAAACAGTGGAGGATGAGCATAGGGATTTGAGAGACAAGATTAAATACTGACCACTCAGTGGACGATGGCGATGTTGAGAGACGTGATCTTCGCGTTAGCAATCTCTATGAACTTTCCGCAGAATGCATCGGGGTCATTGACTTTCACTCCAGCGCTGGACAGGAATGATACAATAGTCGCGACAATGGCTTCCGAATGGGCGACGGCCGAGTCACCAGTCTGGAGGTTTGCGATGGTTCCGGCGCAGGACTGACCGAGCGCCTTCGCAAGTGTGTCGCTGAGGCCGAGGGCCGTGCCACAAGTGGCAAACACGTCGACGACGACCGCATTGGAAAGACCCTTCAACTGGATCAATTGGACGACGAGCTTTTCTGTGAAAAGTTTGACGAGAAGGACAGCAATACTGGCAGCACTGATCGCCGAGTGCGTAATGCTGCTGACCAACGTCACCGCTTCGACGACCTTTCCCACAACGGGGTCCACGAGAAAGTCGAGGCTGGTGGTAACACAGCTGGCAGCGTTGGTGGC
>JAZHGK010006316.1:0-40776 GCA_037855215.1 Waitea zeae | reverse complement strand
ACAGGTAGCTGTGTAACTCCCGCTCGATATGCTCTCGCTTTTGTTGGGTACCGTAGCCGCTGCTCGCCTAGTAGTAAGCTCCAGGCTTCTGGATCGTAACTTGGTGTATCATTCCCCATTTGTAGGGTACCCTGAGGTTTTCAAGTTTCCAACTTGTCTGGTAGCTCGTATGACTGATGCATGATTTTCATAGTTTGCTCATGACACTTATTCAATTCACGCGCGGCATCTAGAAAACGTTCGTCGTCAAGTTGCAGATGCCTCCAAATTTGAGGACGACCACTACGCAACCTTCTACGGTGGTGACTTCGGCAACGTGAGCATGCCATTTCTCTGCTCAAATGTTAGCTATTTACCGAAAATCTTCACAAAATAGAGCCCATTCGTATGGAATGGTGGTATCAACTTTACCCATTCCGGTCAGTTTGTTGTCCTTTTTTTGCTTGTCTGGGACCTGAAGAAGCCCATTTCGTAGTTGCGAGCGTGAGTGATACAACCACAATGTATGTGATCTAACGACCAAGAGCCCTGACTGTTGAAGGGAGATCCTTTTGACACGTCCATACTATTATGGACGCGCGCTACCCCGGCTGCGGGTGGTTCTCAGCCTGACCAATCGGTTCCAATTTGTGTTTCTTACAAGATTTCCACAAGCGCAGATCTATCCAAGCCTGTTGATACTGGATCTGCCTTCACATCTTATGACGTTGACTTCACCGTCAAGATAGAAGCTACGGGTCTCAAAGCTGACACAAAATACTACTTCCAATTTGCCGACTGCACGAACCCCAGCACTAAGAGCCCTATCGGAAAAACTCGCACGATCTCCAACCCGAACAGTGAGTTACCCTGCTTGGAGCTACAGAACAAACTTTCACGAGTTTTGCTCTGCAATTAGCTGCTGCAAGCAAAGTGAATGGAGGAAAACCACTTACTTTGGCTGTATTCTCTTGCTCGCAGTATCAAAATGGTAAGTTTTATTTAGATTACTAGACCAAGCATAGACTAATATTACGGTTCTAGGCTACTTCAACGCCTATGGTGTCGCCACTTCTAATACTAGCGCAGACATCTTTGTTCATCTTGGTGACTATGTACGCGTCGCTCATATCGTCCTATTTCTCGTAACAGTGTGCTAACATGAGAAAACTTAGATCTACGAAAAGCCTGGCAACGGGTAAACTCTTCCCATCTAGAAATAAAGAATGCTGATATTCAATCCTAAACAGTGCATCTATCGGTCGTGGTGTTCTCGGTCGCGAGCTTGCGACTATCTTTGACTATAGGCAGCGTCTTGGGCAGTACCGTACGGATGCTAGTCTCGTTCAAGCCCACCAAAATGCTCCTTGGATTACTGTTTGGTAAGTCTTACTCCCATATCTGTACTAAAGAGCTACAATAAATCTTTTTTTTTCAGGGTATGTTAAATTCTATGGTACTGATCGCTTCTTCCGACTGATGCATTAGTGTCTAGGATGATCATGAAATTGCCGACAATACTTGGAAGGCCGGAACTGCCGACTCCAATGACACCGCTGGTAAGAAAATGTGCACCGTAGAGAGCTACAAGAAAACCTGACACCAAACAGCGGGATGCACCTTCTCTCCTTCTGGTGCCTGCTTCACCGACCGTAAGCTAGCTGGTGTCCGCGCATACCACGAATGGATGCCGATCCGCCAGGTTGACGCTGGAGATAAGCTTCGGATTTGGCGTAACTTCCAGATCGGCAAACTACTTGTGAGTGCCTTATAAGGTTGAAACTCTGTGACGATTCAAACGTGTACATACAGGATTTGACTATGCTGGACACCCGTATGTCTCAAAGCCTTCTCGTTGCATTATATAATTAAGTTGGTACGGTACTGTCAGGCCAATATGACCGTGACATCACAGACGTGTACTATAATACAGGTAAGTTGATTAAAAAAATATCAGTTCCAAGCAATATTGACGATACCTCTAAGAATGTATGTTGCCATACGTTCTCATTTACAACAGATCTTTCCTAAATGAAGGACAATTCTTAGACGTCAACAGTATCGCAGCTTATGCCAACCGTTCTCTCATGGGCGCTGCTCAGGAAAATTGTGTGTTCACTATCGGTTGTGCCATGGGTTACGCTAATGAATAATGGCAGGGTTCTTTGATACTATCGGGAAGTCCAAGTCACGCGGTGCCATTTGGCGTATTGTCGGGTACGCTATTTGTGGATAATAGGGCAGCCTTTTATTGTGATTGATTTAATGCACACAGGCAGCAAATTGTCTTTACGCAGCTTCAGGAAGGTACCAGCTGTGAGCCATTTGACCTTTCTTATTGTTTGTATTCAATGACTGACCTTATAATCAGTCGACTTGGTTTGTTTTTACCACAAGGATTAAAACGGAAGGTCAGCTCTGATTTCGGCCTACAGGATGCCTGGGACGGTTATCGTGCCAATCGCGCTCGTATTCTTGACTATCTCTATGGAAACAAGATCAGCAATACTGTTTTCCTTGCCGGCGATTCGCATGCTAATTGGGTTAGCGATCTTGCTCGTGAGTCATCCTTGAGTATTACCAATTAGATAACATCTAACAGATTCATATCTCTTACTTCAGATCCCAATGATACCAAAACATACAACCCGACCACTGGTGATGGTGCCATTGGCGTTGAGTTTGCAGGTACCGCGGTCACCTCAAGTTCACCTTTTGGCGCGGCCTCCCCTGCAGCAGCGGATGCGACCTCAAGCCAGCTTGTAGCCATCAATGCAGATCTGCAATGGAGTGAGGGGTATTACCGCGGTTTCTACACCCTTAAAATCAACCCAGAGACCGTGAACGCGACATACTACGCAATGCGTGACATCAGTACGCCACACTTTGCGCATATTACACATGTTGATATCTAACGTGTTTTGTATAGAAACGCCAAACTTAAGCAGCTTTGTAAGCGCGTCTTTCATCGTAAAGGCGGGCGCAAACAAGCTTCAGCGCCCCGTTGGTGGTGGAACTGTCATTGCTGGTGCCCTAAAAAAAAGCTCTACTAGCTCTAACTAAAGAGTATTGAAAACATGAAAGCGAGATGGTGGGGGCCGTTTACAAGTGGTGCTAAATGTGCTGTATATCATAGCCCCAAATCTCATGAATTTTTAAGCCACTATAAGATTCGCTCATAGAATTGAGGAATGCCGAGAGCAAATAACGGTCTGTTAAACAGCTCACAGCTTCGCATGAAGCGATGACCCTGGCTGCCAATCAACCCTCTCAACCTGTGAAAGTGGTAATGAGCAAGATTACTTTTGAATGTTACCAAGAACATGTACCATTTCGGGGACGAGCTCCCCGACATTGCGCGCTCCGAGAAGACGCATCCCAGTGACTATCTCACGCTCAAGAATACGAACAGCTTTAACAACACCAGCTTCGCCGTATGCCTGTTAAAAGGAGATATCGAAATTGGTAAGTGAAATTCGTGACCAAGCGGCGTTAATTTTCTCACGCTTTGAGCGTAGAGGAACGGCCTGCCAAGCCCTACAGCCCGCGCTCCCAGGCAAAGGGCTTTGAGGACATCTTAAGGTGAAAAAAATTGAGAATTCTTAAGTATCTCGAAATGAACTTGATACAGCCGTTCTCACCAGTTCCTCGTCGGACACCTCCATCTATGTAAACCTCTGTTCTACAAAATACATCTGGTCGCTCTTTGCGGAGTCGGTAGAGGACTTCAATCGGTGGAAGCGCGCTGACAACACATTGTTACCGACTGATTTGACTTTCAAATTTAACCAACTTACTATTCAAGCTGTCTCCCGCCATGATTCGAGAGGAGAATGCCATCCACACCAGCTTCAGCCGCAAGTACAGCGTCCTGATGTTTGGTTTAAATACCCTCTATTAGTTGTGATAAAAATCGCATTCACGTACCGCGACGGACTGAATCCCTGTGTATCGCTAAGTAAATTGTTTTCTATCAATGTTGTAACTGCTTACCCTTGATGACGATGGGTAGCTTAGTAACACTGCGTAGCCACGGTATTGTCTATGCATAGATAAGAAGCAGTGCTCAAATTGGAGGGGCATGCACACCTTCTCCCATGTCATATCCAAATCAGCATGCTTCAGCAGAGCGCCTGCCGTACCTCCGACCTCTTCTGTTCCGTCGTCCTCAGCTGCATCACTCGGAGGTGATGCCTGTTTGGTCATGTCCTGTACTGTCTTTCGCGACATATCTTCCTCAACTTCTTGCTGCTGCCACTCCAACTCAAAAGGAGCACGAATGTCGCGCTCCCTATTGCCCGGTACCACCGCATCCACAGTGAGGAAGATTGCCTTGAAGCCCAACTTTTCAATTTCCCTTATACGAAGCTTTGCATCCTCGTCGCGGTTTTTGTAGAGCTGGAAGAAGAGTACTTGGTCATCCTTCAATCTTGCGGAAGCAATTTGGGCAGGTGATAGCGATGCATTGGCTGAGACCATCTGGATAAGGCCAGTGCGCCCACAGCCGCGCGTGATGTTCACCTCGCCGAGTGGGTGCCCAAGTCGTGCAAGAGCAGCGCCAGAAACAAAGAGCGGGAGTGAAGAGGGAAAGGAAAGGATTGTGGTGGAGGGACTGCACTGAGAGACGGCGCGCAAGACGCGAGGGTGGAAGTAGAAGCGACTGAAGGCACGAATGTTTTCATGATGTGCTATGACGCCCAAACGTCAGCGACCAGAGACTAAGAGAAAGTGGGAAACGTGACCTACTTATTTCGTCGTCAGCTGCAGAAGAGTAATAAGCGAGTGCTTTGTAGGAGATAACCTTCCGAGCGACCGCCTAGGAAAGATATACTGCATGAGTGAACGACAATTATGTTGTTACGGTATGCACACCTCCAATTCTCCTAGGCTCAAGATACGACTCAGTGACGGCTTTTGGCGCTCTTCCCTCTCCATACGTAACTCATCCTTTGTCTTTTGAGAGGTCTGACCTTCCGCTGCAGCTCGAGCGGCGTCGGCAGCATCAAGCAAGCCAAGGTGCTTGCTAGGGGGCAAATTCTTCTCGAGGGCGTCTGGTGGGTGGATAGGCTCATAAGCCTTAGTTGCGTCACGACCTGCGTACTTCATAATGACGGTACTCCCGCCTGGATGTTCGGAGAGAAAGTCTGTGACATCGTATACTTTGCCGTTAATGACGACCCAGCAACTTCTAGCGAACGCTTGTGTGAGCGTGGCGACAGACGTGGAGAGCCATCTACTTACTTGGCTGTATTGTGCTTTGCCACCTGCTCCAGTGTCAACGCCATGGATGAAGAGAAGAGTACCAGAGAGATCCATTTGTCCGCCGGCTGATGGGTGCATAAGTATTGGGGGGGGGACCGGGGACGGACCTTATCGGCCCGGTGTCTCGTTTATACGAATGCATAAGCGCCCAAGGCCACATGACTTTGACGGGTCCGTGCCGGATCCAGGTTCTTGTTTCCGGTTCCCCTATTCCAACCATCGTCAGCCCTTCATAGACAATTCACCAGCCTTGGGCTGTCACAGTCGCTAACTCTCCTCTCCCTGTGTTCTTGGTCCCTTTCGTCCTCGCGGCCGACCATGAGTCGCCCACCGCTTACACGCAAGTACCTCGAGTCATTAAAGCGTGTAGACCTGCAACGTCTATGCAAGGTAAGCAAGACAGAAACATACATCATCAAACGTATTCACCAACTGAGTTCACGATACAAAGGGCTTTGGTCTCAAGGCGAACCTCAAGTCAGAGGCTCTCATAGACCTCATCCTAAGCCAGCCCCCACCTCGTTCCATGTGAGCCTCGCTCCTTACCGACCACGTTTGTAACTAATATATGAGCATAGGTCAAGTCGGCCGTCCGCAACGCCCGGTATAGGCTCATCTGTCACCCCTGCACCTGCTACCCCCCCTAATATGCGAACCTCCCTACCACCATCCACTTCTAAAACATCTACTACCGCCGTCAACGCTTCACGACCACAATCCGCCGCTCCGTCCTCTCGCACATCCTCTGGGAGACACCCTCGTCCCCCCAGCCGTGCGGGTATTCAGATGAGAAAGAGCTCGAGTCGGAGCGAACACACACAGGACGGTGCACATTCTGAGTCTCAGCCAGTCTCCAAGCCTGCGTCGACGTCGTCAGCTGCTACCCCAACTCGCAGCCGGAAATCAAAGGACACACAATACCGTCTTGGTATCGGACGGCCCGTCGCAGCAGGTGGCTCTGGTGCACGTCAGATTACAAAACCTACCAGTTCTGCAAAGAACAGGAAAGGGAGTCGGAGTGTACAGGTTGAACCAACCATTGTTGAAGGTACTATCTCGCCACAATCAGTGGTTTCCAGATTAGGATTAACAAAAGTAAAACCAGAAACTGAGGAAAGTTCCGCCCTCAACTTGGCTTCGAGTTCACACACGGATGTGACTGCACCAACCATTGAAGCCTCTTCATCCACTCCTAAACTCGATGAGTTACCAAACCATGCGCTCCCCACGGCTCAGACTTCGTCAAAAGAAGCGAGTTCAAAGGCAACTGAACCACCACCATCTCCTAAAACCGTTAGTAATCTTATTTGGAGCTTTCAACTCGAATTTTGACATGGAGTTGTAGTTTGCCGAGCTCAAGGAGGAGCTGCGGTCCCTTCGGCCACTCAAGGATGAAGTAGCAGCTTTGAAGACGATTGTAGAACGCCTTTCGAAAGAGGCGGAAAAGACTGCGAAAATGCAGCGCGAACTTGAAGAAATGAAGAAGCTAGCATTGACGAAGAAATCACCACCACTGCCGGTGACAGCACCCCAATTGCCGTGAGTAGAAGTGGCACGAGTGTGACGACTTGCTAACGAGGCTTCCTAGCTCAATGCATACACCTACCCCTACTGCTGGTCCGGCGATGGTACCCATGGCTCCTGCACCTCTTTCCTCTGTCTCTCGCAAAACATACCCATCATCACTCAGTCGTGCACCTCCTCAGCAGGCTCCGCTAGCGCCTAGCATCTCGTCTTCCACCCTCGGCAAACGCTCACGAGATGCTGCAAACGATGACGCAGTCGGTACGAGTAGTTCGGCGGTTCTTGACCCCTTCTCTGCAGAAATGTTCGAGGGTACACCGGCACGGACGGATTCCAAACGAACCAAGCTCGCAAAAGATGCGGCGCTTTCTGCCGCATCTCAAGAATGGCTCACTACCGAGGCATTTGGCGGTGCGCCACGCGACGTGCCCGACCTCTCTGACACGTCTATCGTCATCCCTTCACCTCCGCGAGGGCCAGCCTTCACAGTCTTTACGGGTGAAGAGGACGTCTCTACCGCACACACTGACGACACGGTGGACGCGGACGCCGAGCCTGTTCCTCTGCCTCACATTGCCGCAGGAGCCCGGACCGCGAGCTCGTTACAGTCCGAGAACGTGCGACCGGCGCTGTCGTTCTCATTCGTCACACCCAGCGCGTTCGTCACACAACCCTACTCATACCTCGAGCGCCCTCAATCGCCCTCCCCGGAGCCGCAAGCGCCTCCTCCGGGTGCAACCGCTCCTGGCATCCCTACGAACCTGATGCCCAGCGGAAGTTCATACGGGCATACTGTCGAGCGCGCCAACGGCCGGCGCGAACGGAACGATCTCTTCCACCCGTTCGGCTCCCCACCTCCCGACACGCTCTTCGGCGCGCCGTCGCGTTCGCAGCGCACCCCTCCGCCCATTCGCCGTGCACCTAGCAGTAGCGAGATCGCTGCGGGACTCGGCCTGGCGACGGTTCAGGGTCCGGAGACGCCCGTGACGCGTCCGAGGACGATGTACGGTACGGAGCTGGAAGGGGATACGAGGTTTGGGGACTTTGGGGTTGAGGGCGTCGCAACTGGTTATTGGAGGTTTTGAGCGAACGGTAACGCGGCAACAGAACCGAGAAGTGACGGTTCAGAGCATGACGTTTGACGTGTTGTAAGATCAATCTGTTACTTGGCAATCTCCCTTATCTTTATCCGCATTTCACATTTACATTGCAACAATACTTTACGTTCTAACGATCTGACTTTTTTGTTTTGTTTGCGTCAACGATTTCTATTTGTTACAAAGCGGCCAGTCAGTCGCATATTTATGTAGATAACACCGGAGAGAAAGAAAACAAATGCAGAAAGATAAATTAGACGCCATATATAGGGAGTGGTTACGTGCAAATGGGGTATATATGATAATGTTCGAGCAAGGGATGGAAGGGCGGTGGTTTAGATGGCGGGCGTGAAGGACATGATCTCTTCGTACAGAAGCTCTGTAAAAATGATGAGTCGCCAAGCATTTTGATACCAAACGATTTGACGCACCCTTCAGTTCGCCGACACGAAGGTCCTCCTTGCGGGTATCGAATTCGAAGTAGTCTGGCTCCAGTGAAGGGCATGAGGGCTCGTCCTCGGCGTCGTGGTACGCGGTGAGGTAGGGGTGCTCGAGCAGTTCCTCAACCGTAGCCCGGTTCTTGGGGTCGAACGTCTACGAGAGGCTTGGCGTTAGCATTACTGTGTCGACCGTGCTCGGAAACACACGCGACTTACGAGGGTCTTCGCGAGAAAGTCCAACGCGTCTTCGCTCGCCTCCGGGAAGAGCGCCGCGAAGGATCGGCGCTTCCGGATCGGCAACGCGCGGATGTACTCCCTGCTCCTGCGAGAGGTGATCGAGTAGTACTCGTCCAGGCTGGGCGTACCGAGGACGTCGAGGATGAGCGTGAGCTGGTGGTGGTAGTCCCGGCCAGGGAAGAGCGGCTTTGAGGAGAGAAGCTCGGCGAGGATGCAGCCGACGGCCCAGACGTCGACCGCCTTCGTGTACCGGCTGAAGGAGAGCATGATCTCCGGCGCGCGGTACCAGCGCGTCGCGACGTACTCGGTCAGCAGGCCGGCCTTGTCGCCCGCGCCGGCGGTGGAGGAGGTGCGGACGGAGCGGGCGAGGCCAAAGTCGCAGACTTTGAGGTCGCAGTTGGAGTTGATGAGCAGGTTGGCGGGCTTGAGGTCCCGGTGGACGAGGTCGGCGCTGTGGATGGTCTTGAGCGCGCGGAGGATCTGGTAGACGAAGTATTGGCAGTGGTCGTCGGAGAGCTGCTGGGTCCTGATGACGCGATGCAGATCGGTCTGCATCAGCTCCTGGACGACTGAGTACCGACGTCAGTGACCGATCCGAGCTAAACAGGAGACGTGTCGCGCACAGTAAATCTCTTTGAAATCGTCAAGCGAAGGTGGCTTGACGATGTCGAGGATGGCGATGATCTGAGCGATCGATTGAGATGTTTGATCAGACAGCTGATTTTGGGTAGCGACGCACGTTCTCATTGTCGCACTCCTCCGAGAAATAGCGCAGGAGCTTCAGCTCTCGCAGCGTGCGAATGCAAAACAGGGAATGCTCAAAGGGCAGGATACGCTTGATGGCGACCTGCTTCCCTGTGGGCTTGTGGACGGCAGAGACGACCGTCCCGTACGCGCCCTCGCCGAGGGATTGGATGACCTGTCCGCGCTGCCTGTCAGAGAGCTGGTAACGCACCGGGTGTAGCCTGGGCCAAAGACGTACCTGATAGTTACTGCCTACAATGGCAGATGCCCCAAAGTGTCAGACGGCGTCGCTACGTGTGCAAAGAGGGCTGATTTTACACACCAATGTTAAACTTGGGGAGGGGCTTGGTTTTCTTCGTAGCGGCGGCGGGGGCAACCATGGCGATTTGTTTGTTTGTTTTAGGAAGGAGTGGGGTTGAAAACAATAAGGTGTTGTGAGGCTAGTATTTGGGCGGTTTGAGAGGGCTTATAAACGGTGGTGCTGAGGGTTTGGTGGTGATGTAGGGCAGTGTGCGGCAGGAGTGGACGATTGATCGACTCGAATGGTTTGTTGGTAGATCACAAGTTTCGCACTGCCCTCGCAGACGAAATATGGCGACGCGACAGATGGTAGAGGGAGTGATGGTAACCCGGGAACAGGGGGAGATCAGATTTTGACCTGTCTCGCGGCGTGCTTCTCGCGGCGTCGCACGGGCGCCTAATGGGGCACGCACGGCCAAATCAGACAAGGCGCTGTTCCAGTGCTCTGCGACCAATCAGATCCCCAGCACACGCCGGGGTCAAGCCCCCCAAGCCGCGATCAGATCTCTCGGCAATTCCAATTCTCTCTTCCTCACAACTCCGGCACTTTTCTTCTTTATGTGGGTTTGTCAAAAATTCTGCCCAGCCGCTCCCCCGGCCTGCCCGCTATTGGTCGACCCCTCCCTACAAGCTCCGAGGGATGCAAAACGGCACAACACCCTGGGCGAGTCGACGCTCTTTTGTCTTGTAGCGTGCCCTGCAGTTTTAAGGTTCAGAAAACAACATCGCCTTATAATAAGGCGCGGTTCTTAGAAGAGGGCCAAAAACAAAGAGCTGTTCTTAAATTGGCTCGTCTCGAAGCACTCATCGTCCTCAGACCCGAGCTTGGTCATGCGCTCATGAATCAGAAGGTTACCAGGCACTGAAACCCGAATGATAAAAGGTGCAGGCCACGCAGAACACACTCACCCTTTCACCCTCTCCGCCCATCTCCCCCTACGACCTCCAGGCCAGTGGCCTTTCACCCCTCTCTCTTTCCATACTTTTTTTTCTCTCTCTCGCCTTTCTTACTTTTACAAGTCCGGGCTTGCCCTGTTTTTTTTTTTTTTTTTTGTTGCTCTTGTTTGCCGTGCAATCAGCCCATTCTTCCACTACATCATCTTATCGTCAGCGATGTTCTTCTCTGTTGCTACTCTCAGTCTCGCTCTCTTCGCGGCCTCCGCCTCTGCTGAAACCCACTACGTCAAAGTGGGTGGCGATAACCTTGTCTTCAGCCCAGAAGCCATCGTAAGTGCCCCCCCTCCACTCACAAGATTCAAAGTGACATTTTCTAACTTATTTGTAGTTTGCCAACGTCGGCGACCAGGTCGTCTTCGAGTTCCATGCCAAGAACCACTCCGTGACCCAGTCCTCTCTCGCCAAACCCTGCTCCAAGGCCGACGGCGGTTTCGACTCTGGCCTCATGCCCGTCGCCGCGAACCAGACAGACAACTTCCCCACTTACACGATCACCGTCAACGACACCAAGCCCATCTGGGCGTACTGCAAACAGGGCGTCAACACCGCCGCCAGCCACTGCGGCAAGGGCATGATCTTCTCCGTCAACTGCGGCCCAGACGGCGCGCCCAACTCCTTCCAGACCTTCAAGGCCGAGGCGCTCGCGATCGGCTCGAGCCTCGCCGCCGCCGCTGCGACCGCCTCCCCCTCTGGCTCTGCGACCACCGCCCCCGCCCCCGCCTCCGGAACCGAGACCGCCGCCTACGGCGACGTGACCATCCCGCCCGCGCCTACCGCGGTGACCGTGACCCAGACGGTGGCCGTCGCCTCCTCGACCTGGACCACCACCTACGCCTCCTACCCCAACTCGCCCGACCCCACCCCGAACGCCGCGCCCGCGGTCATCAAGGTCGTCGTCGGCGGCAGCAACTCGCTCACGTTCGACCCGCCACACGTGTCCGCCAAGCCGAAGGACATCATCTCCTTCCAGTTCGCGAGCCGGAATCACACCGTCACCCAGTCCTCGTTCGCCGACCCCTGCCGCCGGTTCACCGACCCGGCCTCGGGCCAGCAGGGCTTCGACTCGGGCTTCCAGTTCGTCGCCGAGGGCACCGCCGAGGACGCGCTCCCCGTGTGGAACTACACCGTCGAGACGACCGCGCCCCTCTGGGCCTACTGCAAGCAGAAGACTCCCGCCTCGCACTGCGGCGCCGGCATGGTCTTCGCGATCAACTCGGACGAGACCTCCCAGCGCTCCTTCGCCGCGTTCCAGCAGCTCGCGAAGCAGCTCAACGGCACCGCCGCCGCCGCCAGCACCACTGGGTCCGCCTCGGCCTCCGCGCCGTCCCCGACGTCCAAGGACAATGGCGCGGCTGCGATCGGCAGCTCGGCGCTCACCGTCGCCCTCGGCGCGTTGGCCGCGGTGGTGCTCTCCTTTGCGTAAGGCATGCTAGCCTCGTCGTTCGTGTAAATGGACTTGTTGTTCGACCTTTTTCTTCAGTCTGTGCATGGATACCCTCCCTCTCGACAACTCACTTAGTAGTAGCCTCGGACTTATCGCTGTCTTGATGACACCTTGTTATTATTTTACTTGTTCTGCCTTTTTAGGCTTGGGAATCGAAGATGTGGCAATGAACCGTGATCCCTTGACTGAATACGCATATGAAGCGGGACTTCAATGTCAGACTCAGTGCTACATGCCGTGGCTTTTGTCTTTCAACCCGTCTTCGATTTGTTTACAACAGCTCTTTGTCAATTCTCCGCAAGCCCAGAGCTTCAACAGGCTAATAAGAGCATTGTCTGCTGCGAGCCTAATGATAAGAGATTTCCATGTCAAACTTCCCCAACCCCCTCCTCCTTTTTTTCATCAATCCACACCAAGCTTCATCTCAGCTCGCAACATCTCAAAAAAATTGGAATACATTATTTATGTCATGATGCGTCTATGTGTAACGATACATTTAGGATAACGTCTACATGATGCCATCAAGAACCTTCTTAGTTGCTTCAACTCCGAGCTAAAAAATACCATCAGTACTTGAAACGCCTATACTGATTAAGGCCAAAATACTCACGAAGGTGGCAGCGTTAGCAGGGAATGCCTAGAAACGATCAGCGATCACACAGGTACGAGGAGAGTCATAGACGTACTCGAAGCATAGCAGGGCCAAAGCCTTTCCACAGGGCGCCCACCCCATCTGCCGCAATGGTCTTCCGCATGCAGTCCAACATGCCAGAGTATGTGCCCGCTGGTGCCCCCTGAATCCGGGACTTGATCACATCAGGTGGGATCGCAATAGCCCACATGCTGACACCGGCCATCTGTTAACAAAAAGATAAATTTTCGTCAACGGACGCATAACACCAAGATAGAGAGATACTTGCGCCACCGGCAAAAATGACCGCCCCGAGGTTGAGGTCGGAGGGCGACGCACCGGCGGGTGTCAAGGCGCGTTTTGTCACTTCGTATGCGGCGAAGTAGCTGAAACAAATGGCATGATTTAACAGGCTCTCCTGACTTTGGTTTTGTCACGTACGCTGCACTACCCGGACCATCTCGCGCGACTGTGGCAACGCTTCCGCGGTACAAACTGCGAATTCCACCCTCCTTATACAGCTTGCCAACGACATCGAAGACACCCTTGTACTTTTTTTCTGTATCGACCTAACAAAGTAGCTGATTTAGGCAAGCACCGTCACCCTGATCGAAAGACTAACCTGAAGTAACACTTTCGCCCGCTCAACAGGTGCGGTCACGATCGTTGTAGGAATCGCAGAAAGGAAACCGGCAGTGGCGAGTTCGCCAACGGACAAGTCTTTGCTTGCTCGGTTGGGAGTTGCGGCATAAATCAAAGACTTTGACGCATCATATGCCTAGATAATTAACGTAAGTGGGTTCAATAGACGTCATATTCCGCATGGCACGCACCCAGAAGGACACAGCAAAAATAGGTGTGACACCAAGTAGAGGGGGGACTATGCCACGGTACATGCTATATCAGTGAGAGTAAGTGTCGGACATTCTCAAAGGGTTGAATAAATGCACCCTGATACACCATCCTTCGCCAATGTCTTCTTAACAACATCAACTGCGCCAGTGTATACACCGGGTGCGGCAGTTTGGAGTCGTGTCTTTGTCAAGTCAAAGGGGTGACCTATTTGGACTGTAAGTGCCAATGAGAATTGAAGCATAAAAATCAGGATGCGTACCAACGAGCACAGCTGCGACACCTCCCATCCCGCCCGCAACAAACGAGCGAACCTGTTCAGCGAGCGCTGAGCGTTGAGGAGCTCCTGTAATTTCCGACTAACGAGGCGGCATACATGAGTAAAAAAACGGTATAAAAAGGTTGTTTGTCAACCAGACCGACCATGTTGGTAGATGATGGGAGAGGACAAGCAAGAAGAAGAAAAATAGGTCAAATCGGCAGGCTCTGCGCGTGAAGTGCAGGTAATGCTAACCGATCGGACCAGGGTAACACCGGAAACGCGACGGACGCCCGTGTTTTTCCCCGCGTCTTACGCCGGCTCGGGTACCGAACTTGCCGACACACTACTTGGTCTCACACGACTCGAGTGGGTTAAGCGGTCAAGTCAATGGAAATTCTATATTATCTACAAAACTAAGAACAAGAGAAGTGCGGCGTACGTGTGGAAGAAGACAGAATGAACATTAGCTAGGAGTACATGCGAGTAATACTTGTAAATTGAGCCTATGTATGTAAGAATGATCGTCAAAGAATGAATAAAACTAGGAGTCATCATCTTCGCGGTCGTAGCCTCCAACGGGCTCGTAGGTTGCCTCAGTGTGATCACGTATCCAGATCTTCCGCACGCCAAAGAAGAACGCACCAATAGCCAGCACGCCAATGATGCCAACGATAACTGGCGCTACGTATTCATAATACCACTGCGGACGATACGGAAGAAGCAACCCGTCGATAAGAATGACACCACCACTGTGACCTGTGATGCGGCCATAAGACAGTACGCGTGCGGCATAGTCACTTCCTGAACCCTTAACGTCGTTGATCCCGACGAGGAGTTCTCCGTCTTCTGCCTGGCGGAAAGTGACACCACCATAGACTGAATTGCGTGACAGGGCGGTATCATAAGTGGCGCGGTCCACGAGGGGGAGCGGTTGGTTGTTGTTGAGCATATCGAATACCGATACGCCTCTACCTTCCGTAGTTGCCGTCGCCGGGCGGGGAATGAGGTGTTGTTCAACGATACTCTGGAGAGCGGGTACGTCGCTGTATAGTCGTGTTAGGTTGAGGCTCTTCATTGCATCATCCGTCGGGCAGAGGAGCGTCCATCCATTCTTGTGCCAGCGCTTGTCATCCCACTGAGAACCATCTGGAGGTGCAGTGCCGTTCAATACCCAGTCCATACCCGCTTTAGTGACCATGGTGAACATGGTGCTTCCTCGCGAGGCTTTCACCAGCTTGCCAATAGTAATATCGACCGAGCGTGGAATCATAACGTCCGTGAGTTCATGAACAACGCCAGTCTTCGTAAGTAGATTTCGTGGGAGGAGTTCGGTTGCCATCCCTGTCCATCCGCCACTCGCACTCAGCAAAACGGACCCATTCGAATAACGCTCGAAATGCACATCTGAGCCTTCTAGAGTGGGATACGTAATATATGAACCGTTGAGGAGGGACTCTGTATATTCAACGCCATTGAGCGTATGATGAAGGATGGTGCGCTCCAAATCCATTCGAGAGGAAGTACGAAGAAGGTAATCGCTGACAAGTCCACCCAAACGCTTGAATGCGTCATTATGAGGAATCAGCAGTGTTGTACGCGGTTGAGTCTTCAACTGATTTGCCAGCGAAGTCGAAAATATTGCTGCCAAGAACTGATATACCGTAAGTTTTGAATGTTGATAAGACTATTCAAAGCAAAAGCTTACAGATGAAAGGTCTAAGGACGGAAGTGTTGCAGATAGGGGATCGACAGGTGTCAATATCGGCCGAGAGACAAAGTAGATGACGGTGTTGTTGACCTCGACTATAGTTACGACGTGAGTAAAAGTACAGCTCGAAGTGAACAGGGTACGTACCAGGATCTGTGAGAACACTTGCACCTCCAAACCGTATGCGCCACTCGGAAGCCAGTTTTTTATCTGCTTCCGTAACTTCAACTTCCATTACTTGCTGACCACCGGAGAGGCCAGGCTCTTTCAAGGCCGTCTCCAACAGCATCTTATCCTTCAATTTGGTCGGTATCCATTGACCAGGGATGAAATGATATTCCAACAAGCGGCGAAGTTCATCGCTGCCGCGTTCAGGAAGGTCTCCATCAGTGGTGAAAAGGGATATGACATCGTCTTGTGGCGCAAGAATGGTCATCTTGGACTCGGTGCTATTCACCAAACCTGTGAGGTTGACAGAGTGCAGCAGTGAGACGAAAGAAGAGCAGTTCAACGCCAAGAGGAACTTTTCCGGGGTAAGCTGTAGAGCTCCGGGAGGCAAGAGCAGAGAGTCCACAGTATGCAAAACACCATTGGACGCGTAGATGTCGGGCTCAACCAGCTTGCTAGAAGAAATAGTGGTCTTCTTTGGAGAAACCTTGATTTCGAGCGGCGTGCCATCAAGTGTAGTCACTAAATTTGGATTTGTGTCAGGTCGCACGTGAGATATGACTAATTCTGTTTGCTTACAATTTGGATTTGACCTAAAAGAATCTGACCATACTGCGCCTTCCTCAACAACAGCGTGTAGGCCAAGAATCTTCTGCAAGTCGGCCGCGGCGAAGCCACTTTCTAAGTAGAGTCTCTCAATCGGATCTAGTGAGTCCCATGCGGAATCTACAGGAAGGAAGAGCGTCATAGCCGCAGTGTCGTTGAGTAGTTTGGTTAACTGCTCATCCATGATCCGATTGAAGTACGAAAGAGAAGCCTGTTTGGATATTACGGTAGCTAAATTATATCAGTCAGTACCTCATATATATAATAGCGTTCTTAGCTTACCAAGATCCGGAGGCACTGTGAGTATATCACCTATACCAATGACAACTCCGTTCGCAGCCTCAACTGTGTCTTTCACCACTTCTGCCCCACCGTCTCCAAACGCGTCAACTCCTATGTGCGTTTTGTCCTTTCTTCGTATCCCACGAAGTCTTTGAGGCTCTCCTCCCAATGTACCGCCGGGTATTGGCATCCAAGGAGGTGAAGGAGGTGGCTCTCTGCTCGGAGGCTCAAGAGGTTGTCGAGGATAATGCAAGGTCTTGAATACCTCTGGCTCTTTCTCATTGCTAAGAGGCGGCATGGTGTAGTTTAGAATGTGATAAAACAGCTCTTGGCGGAGTTTCTCCTGCACATTGTCCCGGGCGAGAAAGTTGTCGTCCAGCAACGCGGTATTCCAAAACGCATCATACGACGCCCGGTGCTTGATAGCATCATTTGTTGGTGCAAACAGGGTACTTCCGTTGAGTCTGTTGAGTGTGGGAATAAGGCGAGCACGTTGCAGCAGACTCAGGAGGGTAGTATAGTCTGAATCCGCTCCGAGAACGTCCACCAATGTCGTGGACGCCGTACTGGGTTGTTCCGAGCCGAGCGGTACTTGTGCAGCCCACGAACAGGTGGCAAACAAAGTGAAAGAAATCGCGAGACGTCGTTTGTTGCGCATAACGAGCAGTACGGAGATGGTAAGTGGTCAAGTAGTGTGAACGGGCTGCCGCAGCAACCCCAGCCTGAGTGTCCCCGTGTCGCATGTGGCCATGCGTCACTTGTTGCCCGGCTCCCAGGGGACCCTCAGGCCGGTGATGTTCCGAGTGCCTTGCCCCGTGCTTCCACCAGTGATCACTCTCCGAACTCAATCTCTTGAATTACTCGAACGCTTGATATTGTGCATCTTGGCCGCTCAGCGCTAGCACTTTGACACACGCCGAGCTTTTGACCATCGCCTGTTTGACTATGCTTCGTCTCCAACAAGTATACACAGAAACCCCAGACGAGCTCTTCTATCTCTCACTCCCTCAAGAAACACTTCTGGTTGGTTCTTGAAGACACTCACACACTGCCACGGGAGTCTCATAACGCGCTAGCTGCAACCATCAGCAGACTCCATTCTGATCTTCAATGCATATACGCTTGCTTTAATCCGTGTCCTTGCATTTTGGGAAGCATTCCCCGGGACGCAACACAACGGCGAGAGAATACATCATGTGGCCGTAGACGATGGGTTAAAGCTGGTACAAATTCAGTTAGTTCATTTAAGCAGCGTAATCGAGACGTTTCTAGATTGTTGCATCTCTGGGCTCGAGAATAGTGGCATGGTCATTGCCTCGGTCACGGAAAAGTGACGGCTGGATTATTCACTCCACCGCTCAATTATCTATAGAGGCAACAAGTCTAGACTGTCGTTCCGGTAAGTTGTTGTACACATGAATGTGTTCCAACACTCAAACAAGCATATAAGGACTTCTTGCTGTGGGTTCCGTCTCAGCTTTATCAATATATAACTTGGCTCTCGAAAATGATCTCCCAACCTGGTCACAAAAATGGACATCAAGGTACGAGATATCACTCCTGAACTATATTACTACTCACATCTTTGTAGTGCAACAACCCCATGCTCTGTTCACCTTTCACCATCTCTAGAATTCATCGCTACAGTTTCAGCTGTTAGTCGACAAATATACTCTTTTTTGCTTGCTTGCTTGCTTACTACCAACCCAATCACAAAAGGAGGATAGAAAAGCTTATGTATACCTTACCTCTTCTGGAAAGGAGGTTCAACAAATACGACATCCTCGACCGATTATTAACCTTTCTTGGAGAGGCATGGATACACCTGGCCGGCAAGTGAAACCATCTTTCAAGAATCCAGCATACTGAGTCAACCCTCAAGAGGCGATGTTGTGCTATACACAGTTACCTCGGATTCTGTCCTTCGTATATTCATTCCCATTCTTGATTCACCTCAAAGATTGCAGTTACAAGCTGCACTCGACCTATTTTCTGCAGTCCCGCCAGTGGTTTCGACGGTGTGTCTCGCATCTCCACACCCATCTCGCATATATGCGCTCGATCGTCAGCTAGTGCATGGCGTTCTCTCGCATTTTGTCAATGAGTCACAAAATACGGAGGGCGCCTCGCTTCACCGTGTCAAAGAGGTCCTGAAAGAGGGCTGGGACTTGTTTCTTCGCATATTGTCAGATGGCTCCATTGTAGTTAGTGCTGTTGCGGTGAGTACTTTGAACCTTATACTTTTACTTCTCCTAACTTTCTCCTTTTGCGCTAGAATATAGACCGTCGACCACCTACACTTCTCAACCAATTCATCCTCCATCACACACCCCCGCTGTTACCCAATACCACTTCTGCCCATCCACAACTATATTTTCTCCCACCTTCACCTACCAGTCCTCCCGGTTCTCTTACTCTTGTGACAACTCACCCAACTGCGAGCTATCAAGCACATCTACCCTCTTTACTTGAATCGAAAGAAGGAAGCATTTTACTTAAAGTAAGGCACAACGAGCTTTCTGGGACTTTGCTATCAGAAATCGAGGGCCTCAGTCGCGCCGCGGATGGACAATCTGTTGCTCTGATGAAATCTAAGGGAAGCGAGGTTTGGTCTATCCGCCGCAAAGGGACCCAACTCCGTTTCTCAGGGCAGTGTATCGGAGAACATAGCGCCGTAGTCATGATTGACGGTGAATTTGGACATACTTGCACAAACTTCAGCCTTGACTAACCAATATATAGATACTACTGTAGTCGCATACGAGCCTTCAGCATCAAGACTAGTGCTTAATACCAAAACAGCAGCGACCTCTATTGAAGTACAAGCATTAAAGGATGTATTCCCGCTCTACTTGGGTTATGGCAGGTCTGCATTACTTGGTATAACTGACACTCTCGACACGCTCTACTTTGAGGTAGTATCAGGAAAGCTGCCATCGATCAACCTACGTCACCAGTCATCACTGCCACTATCTTCGCCTCCAAAACATATTCTTCCTGTAGACCCTATGGCATGGAGTAGCGTTTTTGCTCAAGAAGGGGGACGTTCTGTACTACAAGATCACGACATGCTGTTAAGCATTTCTGAGGATGGTTCACTCCATTTCTGGATACTGCAAGAGGACCCGAAGACACACTCCCTTTGGAAAACTACAGGGCATGTGACAACTGGCCGGACAAACGTCCGGACTGCTCGATGTAGCTCTGCCAAAAAGACCGTTTTAGGCCAGTTTATCGTTTCTGAATTGCCTCTTAAGCTCACTGTCGTTTAGTGGTACCAACGTCGGCCGGAGAAGAACTGACAATATGGGATTCAAAGGAATCTGAATTTGCATCTGGACTCGAGTATCGCAAGCTTCTGAGGCTAGTACCAATTACTTATACTTAATGGTACAACTCATCTCCTACAGTCCCTCAGACATAGTAAACGACCTGGATTGGACGTCATCGCCTGATCAACAATCGATTCTAGCTGTTGGCTTCGCCCATCGCGTAGACTTGCTCTGTCAACGAAATAAAACGTACTTTGATGACGAGTACGGCTGGGCTGTGTGTTGGGTCATTGAAATGGGAAAGTACGTATAGTGTATCCATGACTTGGGTCTCGCGCTAACCTTCAGTAGCACCTTTCCCCATGCCATAACCGACTCCATATGGCTCTCCCACGGGTCTTTAGCGATTGCAACTGGTCATTTCTTATCACTTTACACTCAGAGGCCTACTTCATCCGAAGAGTCTTCTGAAGGGCTTTTCGAGCACGTAGCGAGACACAATGGTCCTTTAGATGATTATCACCCACAAATGCTACTTCAGTCACTTTTATGGAGTATGTCCAATTTCTATCTTTATCGTGAGATCTATTTAAACATTTTTTCAGGCAAATTCGAGCTTGTGAAAGACGTAATTGTACGTCTAGCGATGAGTGTAGAACTGTTCCATGCGCAGGAGCCACATAAATTCAGCTGGGAAAGGTTTCCAGTTGAAAGATACTTTGTACACGATGAAGGTCTCAAGGTCTGCCGTTTTAATCGTTCGAAATTTATTTTCCATTCCAATTATCAGTTGATAACAGAAAACGTCTCGCCAACGCTCTACCTACCGATCGCTCTTTGACCGAACTACCTCAATAAATGATGAGTGGGTGTCTTACTCTTACCTTTTTTATCCTTGATGTTGAGTTTGTTTCAGATCGGAGATTCAGTTCTCTCGTCCCTTAGTGGAGAAGCTACTTAGCCGCCTGGAGCACCAGATGATACCCCACCTTTCAGCGAATGAAATAGCTCATCTTCTAGTACTGATCCAGACAACTCTCGAGGTATTTATTTCTGTACTAGACACAACTTCACGCAACTAAAAACACCCCAGGTGAACGAACAACGGCGTGCGCTTGATGATAACGGCCTTCGCTATCTCATTTCCATGCGCTCATTTTATATCCTAAATCAACGACTTACTTCTCCCAGCATACAAGGTGGAAATGGTAGTTCCAGGCGAGCTCGACTTCGGTATCGCGACATGGTATGGGCTTTTCACAGTGAAAGCCAGGAAATTCTGTTGCTAGCCTCAGTAAACGCATGCGAAGGGAAGATGGGGTGGTCTGATGCGAAAGCATTGGGCGTTTTTATATGGCTTCGGTCGCTCGATTCGCTGGTGAGCGCTTTCGTTTTGGCATCCAATATGTGACCTGATTGTCCCCAGAAAGCGCATATGGAGGTTGTTGCACGTAACCAATACATGGCCGGAGACACCAGGGATCCTACTGCATGCTCTCTGCTTTACTTTGCTCTCGGAAAGGTTAAGCTTATACATGGCCTATGGCGCCAAGCGGCTTGGCATAAGGAACAGTCAGCTATGCTGAAGTTCTTGTCAAACGATTTTTCGCAACCTCGCTGGCGTACAGCAGCTTTTAAGAACGCCTATGCGCTCATGAGTAAACAGCGCTTTGGTATGTCTTTCTTGATACGTTCAAATTAATAGTAGCTCATCGAATTTAAGAATATGCTGCTGCATTTTTCCTTCTTGGTGGTAGCCTGAAAGATGCCGTGAACGTTTGCATCCGCAACTTAGATGACTTTCAGCTTGGTGTTGCTATAGCTCGAGTCGTTGAACAAGGTGACGATGGTCCGGTCCTACGCTCCGTGCTCGAAAACACTGTCCTTCCTCTCGCATTCCAAGAAGGAAACAGATGGCTGGGTAGCTGGGCGTTTTGGCTGCTCCGTCGCAGAGATCTTGCGGTTAGAATCCTTGTGGTTAGTTTCTCAATATACAGCATCCTCTCTTGCTCACATTTTTATCATTATATTAGACACCTCTACCGGATATGGCTGGAAGTTTGACAGTTCAGCCTTCAGAAATCGGTGATCCCCACTATGATGACCCTAGCTTAGCATTGCTATTCTCGCAACTAAAGTCAAAGACACTTCAAACAGCAAAGGGAACCAGTGAGATATCCGGGCGTACAGAATTTAATTTTGTACTGCAGACTGCACGGGTCTTCACTCGAATGGGTTAGCCAAGTTCTTATATATTCAGTGTTTCACTTATTCATTTGGCCGCAGGATGCCATGCTCTCGCTCTTGATCTTGTCAAGTCCTGGTCTTTTGCTCGCCCTTCAGCTCCAGAACTTTTACCATCTTCACTTGCTGGACCTCCCAGCCCTACTGCAGCACGCCATAGCTTCTTCTCTGCAAGTCCGTCAATGCGCAGACACCCGTCCGTTTATATCGACATGGATCTGCCATCCGAGGGGCCTACACGGCCTGCTTCTCCAGATCAACACAATGGCTTGACAACATCGGTGGATCCCGACCGGGATGCAACCCATGCAGAGGGAGATACATTAGTACGCAAAGCTGGCTTGGGTAGCCTAATGAAGTCAGCAAAGCGGGATGTACAAGTGCCAGAGTTTGATATGGGTGCATTCTTCTGAGCATATCAAACATACGCATAGATTGAAAAGATTCCGTGATTCCAAATGAATTGTTACAGTGTATGACGATTACGAAAATTAAGGAAGCGAAGCAAGAAAGGATAAGAGACGTAAGATTCATTTACTGCTCAGCAGAAGCATCGCGCTTCTTAAGTACGAGCTCCTTGCCCACAACTCGGTTCCATACGTTGTGCACATCCTCGACCACAGTCTCGAAATGCGACGTTGCATCATAAGAGCGAGTGATGAAAATGTTGTCATCCTTCCCATCTGCCGTAGGTGTGTAGAGAGGAGTGACAGAAACAAATCTAGAGTGCTTGTTAGTATACGAACTTATATAATCTTTGAGAAACTCACTTGTCGTAGATAGGACCGAGGAGGTCCAAACCAGGCTTAACCTCGAGCTCAGGTTTGTCAGTCTCTACAATGGTACTAACGATGGCGATGTAGACATCCTTCGCACAGACATTGTGAGTTGAGGAAACCATGGCAACGTAAATATCTTAACGGAAACCATAAGTTTTGGTCAAGCTTGAATAAAGAAATCACTCACCGTTACGGCGGCCAACCTGGTTTTGAGGGATGATAATCTGGCAGCTGTCCGAGTCCTCCGTTCCAGGAATAGGGTGCTTCAAAACGCAAATAACGCGGACAACTTTACCCTCCTCGACAACGCGAACCTTTCCAGGGGTATCCTGCCCAGCGCCGAAGTAGCTTGGATCGCCGATAACCTGTTTGGCCTTAACCGTCTCATCACCGCTACGAACACCAACGAATTTGCCAGCGTCGTCAGTAATGATCTCGTCAATCTTCTTATCAAGCATATAAGTGCCGCCATAAATTGCACTGAGACGGGCAAAAGATTGTGGCAGCTCCCCAAGACCGTAGAGAGGGTAGATGTATGGCGACTTGCCATACCGCGCCATGGACGAAGTATAGAGCACAATGCGGTCGTATGTTGGGCGAGCCGGCTTAGTGATATAACTGGTGTATGGTATTAATTTATAGTTTTGATGAGGGTAGTTGAAGACGTACTCATCGTCAAGGTATAGTGCCATGGCATGGCCGATGAAATCTTGGGTCCCAGGCTCGAGACCGAATTTTTCATACACAGTTTTCATACTGTCCTTGTCAAGATCGATACCTGATCATGGTCAGCATGTTGTGACGTCGACTCTCCGCTGAACAGACCTTGATGAGTAGCTGGATCGTCATCTTTCCAACTTTGCAGGAACTCGAAGAACTTTTTGGCGCGGCGCTTTTCAAATAGGCCCATGAGGGGGCTCTTGACGGCCTCCATCTCAGTGCTGGGCACCTTTGAAATCTTGCCATCTCGGTAGACAAAGCTACCAGCGATTTGCTTGAATTCAAGGTAGCGAGTAACGTCAGTGTGAACCAAGATTTTGGTAAGTTCGCCGGAGGCGATAATGAACTTGGGGACCAAATCAACGGCATAGTCACGATCACGTCCAAGCTCAGCTGGCGGTTCCTGGCCAGTACGGAACTTGCGATACAGCTAATAGGGCGATAATGTGAGATTGGTGGGCAGCTCGAAGGTAGCTCCCATACCTGTGTGAGGTTCAAACTTGCGCTGTCACCTCCGTAGTAGTCATTCCTATCCATATGGAGAACCTTCTTGCCTTCAACAGACAAGAGACCAGACAGAATACATTCCGTCAAGCCGGTACCAAGAACGATAACCTAAAATATAAAGTTAATCCATATACGTTCGTCGTATTAGCATGTAAACCCACGTCGTATTCTTCATCCATGGCTAGTCAGAGAGGGGATCCAAGTGTTACGAGGTCAACCAGTGGTGGGAGCCTCGGTGGCACCGTCAAGCGACACTACGCGCCGATCGATGAACACGTGCATCGAAGCACCGTCCCAAGTTACCTCATTGTCCCTAGCGCCAAGTCTAGCGCCAGTCAGACATTCTACTTCCTTACGTCCCTCTATCTCTTCATTTCTCCACAACAAGTTCTATTTTGAACTACTATACGACTCCGCTACGACCTATACGCATGATATTTGACTCATTCTTCAAAACACGTCTGTACGACCTCTGCGTCGTACATTTTTACCGAGGCATCAACGAGGAGGGCCGGATTCACCCCTTTCACCGCGGAATCCTCGTGGTGGACCCTGACAGTAGTAGCGCACAACGTGGCACATTCTACCACATCGCATTGTACGGGGGCCGTCTCTGGCGGTTCAAGCGAATAGAGAATATGGACGCAGCCATGGATGGTGACTTTGCTGGTTCTGTCAAGGTTGGGGAGATACGAAAGGCAGATCTCAAATTGGTGGAGCAAATCCTAGAGAATGTCCCCATTACAACGGACCTTGGTCTAGAAACTGGTGGGCAGGAATGGACAAGGGACGGTATTCGGAGACTAGCGAAAGGGGGGTTTGTGGATCTCGGGCTGCTGGCTAGCCTGTACAAAACACTCGAGAGACTGGAGTTAGAATACGTTGCTGGCCCACGCACTTAGAAGGTGCAATAGCGCGAACTAGTCGGATGTTCAGTGGGTACCTCCCCCTCGTGATATCCGTTAGGCCGTGCTAAGCACCTAAAAACGCAGATAATGAACAACGTCTGACTCATCAACACAGAACCATAACGTTCTTTGAATCGAATTAACACGATTTAGATGGCTTTTTTGCACGCTGCTGAGTGCTGCATGGCATTTAATGATAAATCGATTCGGAATACCATACATTTCGCGCACTCCTGCGATCCACACATTATCATAATTAGCATCATTAGACATTAGCTGTAGCTAAGCATACTTACCGCATTTAGTTGAAAGTTAAAGAATCTGAGAAAAAAACGGCCGTGTAATTGTTATGCCGCATAGATGCTCAAGTATTCGTACGACGGAACTCCTAAAGTGCTAGCGCCTCCATATGACCGTTCGAATATTTGTATTTTTAATTGGATGAATTTCAGAGCCAACTTGTTGTATGGAAGCTCAAGCAACCTATGTAAGTTTCACATTGAAAGCGGAAATCGTGTTTTATGGCCTCCTGTGTCTAGACTGTAGCTTGTTGTCCGTTTTTAGGGTGGCGAGGACGAGTGTGGGGAACGGAAGATAGATAACCTCTTGTCACGTGTCTGTAATCCTTCTTGTGCTTCGCCGGCAGTGTTACGTCCCTAGCTTATACGATCCATCGACATTTTCCCTAGACGCGGAGTTTATCTGCCACTGCATTTGTTGAGATGTCTGCACAAAAACGCAAGCGCGCGGCTCCTGCAAAGGTCTCGTACTCCGCGTTTTGACGCGACGGTTTGGAAGACCCTGGTCGATCCTGACTCGCGTGGAACGATAGCTTTACAGGGACGATATAGTACGGCGTGCAAGTAGCCCTGATGTATATGGGGCTGTTGCGGTTAGTATACCGTAAAATTTCTGTGGTATATACGACCTGATTAATTGTTAGAGATGTTGGCACGATGCAGAGGATATCCCGCTGCCCACGGACGACCCAGATCCTCTTAATCGCGCACTCAAGAATGGGGAAGTTGGCGTTTCCTGGTTTGAAGCTGGTACAAGGGAGATTACCCTTGAGGACTCACTTACCCTGGTCGACCGACTATTCCAGCCTGGCGATTTTGTTAAGCGTAGCGTGGATGATGTTCGTTCAGGAGTCGTGGCGTCCATTGACGTGAAAGCAAAGCTTGTGCATTCAATTAGCCAGGAACCCATTGATGGTTGGAAAGGGCTTGCTGACTTAGGAGGAGAGACAGAAGTTTTCATGGGGGACTACGTTGCATGTGACGACTGGATTGGGCAGGTGTGTGAAATCTTTAAATATAGGTGCATAACTATCTTATTCATATCTCACTGGAACAGATAGTTGAGGTGCAACTTATTCATTCTGAATAGCGCTTTCTCTCACTAATTATTACATAAGATGTTCGATGAAGCATTGGTGCAAGTAGCTAGCGGCCAGCTCGTTCGGCTGCCAGAACTGAGTACTCGCTTAGCGGTCGGCGACAAGGGCGACGTAAGTTTTACATAAATGCAGCCCTATCTCCTTGAATTTGCCCGTTTTACTGATTTATGTAGGATATACTACCAGCGCCAGGGGGACTTTTCTCGATATTCATGCCCCGTCCAAGTCCCTCAGACACGGTGGTCTCTATAAACCATACTGTCATAGCTATAGCATGGCTAGCTATCAATCAATCGGTGCGTATTTCATGTCTCAGGCAATCGTCTGTTCATAATTGTAAGTATTCACGCGTCTCACTGCAATAGCTAGATCCCACTACATCTGCTGATCGACCACGGCCGCCGCGTTTCTTTCACGGCTCCGACCTCTCACGCCTTCGCTTTGTGCGTGGCCGTGTTGAGCAAATGATGCGTATTGGGGATCGAGTACAACTGAAGGATCCTACCAATTTTCCTGTCACACATCATGGGAAGGAGGGCGACCCCAATGGAAGTGTTGAGGTGCGGACATTCACGGTTAAGGTTCGTAATCTAAACATACCTTTTCCCTCACAGACTGAAATTGGCCATAGGAAACTATAACTTCTGTTCGGGTCATTTGGCAAGATGGCGCGGAAGAAGAGCTACGAGCAACTGACCTTATCCCGTATTTAACGATAGACGAATACGATGTTTGGTGAGCAACCTGATGAACGGCCTTTATCTGTTTATTAATGCTACCCAGGCCTGGAGATGCAGTGCTCTGGAAAACAGAGGACGGCGTCATGCCCGCAATTGTGCAAAATGTAGACGCTCAAGCACGCACAGCTAACGTTCGTCTTTGGGACACAGGCAAGATTGAGCGCGTTTCAGTACTTGAACTGGACGCATACGGGTCAGGGGCTGCGCAGGGAAATGGCCAGACTGTGAACAACTTCGATTCACTCGGTGTGCGTCGCGGGGACTTCGTCTTCGTGCATGCGGTAGGTACAACAAACGGTGCTGAAAAGGGACGTGTGCCTAGGATCGGTGAGGTGCCGGCTTGGGTCCGTGAGGTACTCATGGACGAAAACGGTAACGTTGGCGGGTGGAGAGGGGAGATGAATACTCTTGGGATTCAGCTTGCACAGAGCCGAGGTGGACCGCCGCAGAGGGGAGAGGGTGAGATAAGAAAGACGGAAAAAGGCGATACCAGCTTTAATTGGCTTGGGGAAGTCACCGATGTACGTCTCTCAGAACTGTCGCAATAAGCGATGTTTACACTGACGGTTACGCTTTACAATAGCTTAGATTGGATGGAACTGTTGAGGTCACCTTAGCTGACTCAACAGTAGAAGTGTTCCCACTTGAACGGCTTACCAAACTCTATGATGGGATGGACCATATGGATGAGCCATGGGACGAAGAAGGGTCGTATACGGGTAGTGAATATTCTGACGAGGAAGACATCGCTATGCTAGAGATTGTTGGTGAAGACGGCGCTTGGCAAAGAGAAATTGTCGACGAGGGTGATTGGGAAGATGTCGACGAAGAAGAGGACGTATTCAGCGATTCGGTCGAGGAGCCACGGGATTGGGCAATGGACTCGGAGGAGCCTCTGCCCGGAGAGTCGGTCCCAACGCCTCCTGTGAAGGACTCGGGGAGTGCGACACCCCAGCCCCATAGGGAGAACGTAGAAGCGGGATCAGCCTCTACGCCAGAAGTCACACACGCAGGCGTAACGGAGCCACCCAAGGAGGAATTGCCTTGGGAACGGTTTTCGATCCTTCCGGAAGCACCAGCAGATCATGCATTTTTTGCGCACAAGCCGGGTCAGCCGTCAAAGAATTTCATGAGTAGGCTTAACAAGGAGTATCGTGCGTTGACTACCAGTTTACCAGGTGCGTTTTACGAATATTATTGCGTAAGCTTTGGTTGAGCTAGACGATCCATAGACTCGGTCATTGTTCGTGCATATGAAGATCGTGCAGACCTCCTCCGCTGCATGATCATTGGATCCGAGAATACGCCTTATCAGGATGCACCTTTTGTCATCGACTGGCTGCTGAATTCCGACTTTCCACAATCTCCTCCTGTTGCACATTT
This sequence comes from Waitea zeae, assembly GCA_037855215.1. Lineage (NCBI taxonomy): Eukaryota > Fungi > Basidiomycota > Agaricomycetes > Corticiales > Corticiaceae > Waitea > Waitea zeae. The sequence continues at coordinate 12,331 of JAZHGK010006316.1, read as the reverse complement.
TCACAGTTGGACAAATGGGAATGGCCGAGTAAATCCGTACGGTACTTCTAGACCAAGGCTACTCCGTCGCCACTGACGACATGTGTTTTCTCTAGGAACTTGTACGAAGAGGGTAAGGTATGCTTGTCTATTCTTGGGACATGGTCTGGGGACAAGAACGAGATCTGGAGCGCGGGGCGTTCTTCTTTGCTCCAGGCATTCGTGTCCATTCAGGGCTTGGTACTCGTGAAGGAGCCGTAAGTCTTTTGTGCTGTTTTCCTCCCGTTCTTTACATCCTGAGCCTTCGACTGCCACTTTCAGTTGGTTCTGTGAGCCTGCATACGAGAAGCTCCGCGGCACCGAAGAAGGGATCGTCAACTCTCGCCTCTATAGCGAGAAAGCCTACGTCCTCTCGCGGAACTTCGTCCGCCGCGCGCTCGAGGTGCCGATCGGCAGCCTCGAGTCGGAGGTGAACTGGCTGTATCGGGAGCGAGGGCGGCTGCGGAAGGTGCTCGACGACGCGCGTGCGCTCATTGAGAAGAGCCGCGCAGCGCAAGCGACGGGGGAGGAGCGCGTACCGGATGCGGAGGCCGAGTTGGCAGTGCCCAGGCTGAGCGAGGGTGGGATCATCATGCTGGAGCGCGTGCTGAACAAGTTGCAGGCGATTGCGGATGCATCCACAACTGAGGGGTCCTCCTTACCATCAAAGTAATGGCACACGATATAGAAACAGTATAGTCTTGTATTTATACGCTTTCATTGGGCATTCTTGCATCACTTGCGTATCAGTTGTATCCATTGTATCCGCTCCTTATATTCCACTGGGGTTGGTCCTATGCACATGTAGCGGGTATTCAAATGAAAATTGCGGCGGAAAAAAAAGAAAGATTGGTGGTTCTCCGAATGAGCACCCGAAAGCGAGCAAAAAAATGCAAAATGTACTAGATAGAAGGCGGATAAGAGTGACGCATGTAGATGAATTATACTTGGTAAGGAGTGTGGTAGGTTGTGATCATGAGGGGTAAGTCCGAAGAGCGAAGAGGTTAACACTGATCAAGGAAGCTGTTCTTTGGGAACGGCTGCTTGTAGTCGTCACGCCAGGTGGTGAGATTAGGATTAGTGTATGCCTCAATGTATCTACTCAAGTGATCAGCGACAGTGAAAAGGTCAAAAGACAAAAAGAGGTCTGTACGCACTGCTCGATATATGCCTTCGTCGGGAAGTCTGGTGGGTCGCATCCAATGTTGATGTTGTCCGAGGGCTGATACACGCGCACCCAGTCGACGTACATTGTCGTCGGGAAAGTGAGGTGCTCGAGGTCGACGTCTCCGAAGTTCCTCGACATGCCCAAGTTGACGATGATGTACAGCGGCTCTTGCGGGACGGGACGGTCGCCGATCTCGACCTTCGGGTCCGCCTTCATGCCGGACGCCTTGATCGTCCACGCGACCTTGCCGTCCGAGATCCAGGTGATGTACGCGTCGTCGAAACCGGGCTTGTACTCGAAGCCGTAGATGGAGTAACACATGCCCGTGAGCTCGTAGCAGTGCTGGTTCGTCTCCGTCACGCCGGACGTCGCCTGCTGGAACGCGCCACCCTTGTAGGGGTTGAGGTATGTGCCGGTTGCGTTCGGAATGTTGTAGTTGTCCGTCGTGTTGAACCAGTCGTAGGCCGCGTTGAAGGGCGCCCATTGACCTGACTGTGACACTTGACCACTGAGAGGAACGCCAGTAATCTATGAACAGAAAAAAAAATTGAGCAACCACCAAAATCCGAAAGTATGCATCGTAGTATCGCACCTGAGCTTCGAAAATATCAATTTCAGGGGCAGCTCGACCGACATATGTCCCGTCCGCGTGCATAGGACCAGGGTGCGACTCTCCAGGGCAAGTGCAGCGCGAGAGACGCTGACCGGGGAGGAAAGACAGCACGCCGCCCTGCGCCTGGTCACCGTTAACCGTCGCCGCGATGGGCAAGCCCTTGACGGACTGGTTCGCGACCGTGCCGACGTCGCAAGAATCATAAGTGTAAGGCCACATGCCCTCGAGAGACGCGCCAAAGCCCGCACGGCCGAGGTTGCCCATCGTCCAGATGGCCGGCCAGAGACCGACGATGTTGTTCGCACCGGGGAGGACGACGGCGGCCTCGACGATCCCGCCGGTGAAGCAGAACTTGTTCCAGGTGGACATCATCCCGCCCTGGAAGTCCAGGCCGTGCGTCTCCTTCTTGGAGAGCGTGACCTCGAGCGAGCCGTTCCTGGTGGTGAGCGCGGCAGGGTCGTACCACTCCATATTGTTCGTACCCCAGTAGTGGAGGTCGACCGCCTCCCAGTATGGGTCGTCGCCGGGGTAGAACGTCCGGCCATCGACGTTGAACTCGTCAGAGAACACGAGCTGCCAGTCCGAGCCAGACGCGGTGTAGGGCGTTTTGGTGTATGCGGACTTGGGTGTGTCGAGGTCGATGAGCCCGAAGTTGCCGATCAAAGGTACCTGACCGGTGGCATTTGTGCCGCCAAGGCTAAGCGGGATTTCCATCAGTACACCATGAAACGATGAATCTCGAGGCGGGAGAGGGTAGGGGCGGCACTCACTTGAAGCCGCCTTGCGTGGTTAGCTTCTTCTTCGTAAAATGCGACAAGATGGGGTATCCCGCACTGGACACATTCACAAAAATAGCGCGTACGCCGATCAGTCAAGGGTATCCTTAGCCCATCAGACATCAACTCACAAGAGCATCATCAAACCCAGGACGAGAATAGTCAGACACCCGAGGTTAGCAAAGCCACGGGAAGTGCAGATCGTCCCTCCGGCGTCGTTCTTCCGGTCGCGCCGTGGGTCTGGGTTGTGGAGGAAGTCGTCCGGCTCTTGTTGGTTGAGGCTTGTGCCGGCGCCCCATGCCGTTGGGTCTGTAGGCAGAGAGTACTGACGAGAGAAAAGGCGGTCAGGCCTCTCAGTCGGCAAGCAAAAGAACGTACGGCTGCCGCGACTTACTTTGTCGGAAAGAGAAGACACGGCCGAGGCGCCGTTGCTACCGCCGTACAATGACTGGTTCTATTACGCGGGTCCACCGCATTCTCCGGTCAGCTCACAAGCCCGACAACCGATCCGCCAGAGCGGGCAAAAGCGAGAGAGAGAGAGAGAGAGCGCGCGTAACGGCTGGCACTCTCGCTACTCACCAGTGACGTCCTGCTGCCCTGTTTTCTGAGCGCGGCCTGCGCGCTGGCGGTTGTGAGGCCGCCGGGGTTGGAGGTGGGGAGAAGGGAGGCGGCGGAAGCGGCGTTCGCCGGGGTGCCGTAGTGGCGCGTCTGGGACGCGTTAGGCCCGAGATTGGAGGCCATGACGAAAGAGTGAATAGAGAGCGGATGCTTGGGATGTCCTTGGCGGGACGAAAAGGCTTGGGGGGGAGGAAGGATGGAGGGCTTGGTATGGACGAGAGAATGCGTGGCAGGGGGAGGGGAGAGGGTATCTGACGGGGGGAGGAGATGAAGGACAGTGGCAGGGGAGAAAGTGAAAAGGCGGAAAAGTGAAATGGTGACAAGTGGCGCTTGTCCAAAAGAAGACACAGCCCGTGTCAGCCCGCTCCGGAGAATTAAATATTATATTATCGACTAATTGGGTTATCACCCTCCGCATGTCACACACGTCGCCCGCTTCCCCTCGGCTATCACCAACTTGGCCCAGGGGAGAACCGTCCGTGTCTTGAGTGCTGCCGTTTCAACGCCCGCCGTACATACATACACACGAGGAAATCCCCACAGGCAAACGTGCTTACTCTACTATCGACTCCTGTTCGTTCGCACCCTTTGGGAGTCCAGCACCTTCCATCATGCTCAGAATCCCACCTCGTTGCTCCCTATCGCGACCACCACCACCGTCATCGCCCTTCTCTCGGTCCGCTTCCCATTCGCTCACCGCACGTTCCACGCGGCCGAGGCCGGTCCGCTCGCCCCCCGCGCTCCCAATCTCGAGCCCGCGTTCCGCCGCGAGCTGATCGAGCCGTCGGAGGCGAGTGAGGATGTGCATGTTGGCGCGGTGCACGGCGTCGGCGCCGGACGGGGCGACGGGCTCACCCTCGTCGCCTTCGCCCTCGGCGGGCAGCAGCGCGTCGAGCAGGTCTCGCTTGAGCGAGCGGTACGTCTCTCGGGTGTCCCGCGGCGCAGATCCGAGCACGGCGCCGGTGTCCGCGACGGCAGCCGGATCGCCCTGCGCACCTGCAGCCGTCTTGTCCAGCCACCTCTCCAGTTCGTCTATCGCCTCCTTCGCGCGCTTCGCCCTCTCCCTCTTGGACGGCCGCCCCTTCTTCTTCCCGACGGGGACGACCACCGTCCTCCCGTCGTCTCCCGTCACGCCCGGCAGAGGGATCCCGTCTTGGACGAAGATCTCGCGGGGCAGATTGCGGGGGTTCTGCGCGTGGTACTCTGAAGGAGGGAGGATGCGAAAGGCAGGGAGGAGGACTGAGAGGGTGTAGAAGGCTTGTTCACGGAGCCGCTCTAGATGCGGCTCGCTCAGAGAGGAAGGCAAAGAGAGGAGCGATGTGTGCCAATCTGTGCACTGTTCGAAAGTGAGCACGCCACAACAGGCACGAGCGACGCACCGAGGGGGATCGGTATGTCCTCCTTTCGATGCAGCTTGGGCGCGGCGGAGGACGGTTGGGTGTTATAGAATGTATAAAGCGCGTAGAGTGCAATCACACGCGTGAACGGTGCTTCGGTGGGCACGATGCGTTCTGTGAGGGATTGCAATAAATATCCAGTCTGGTTTCAGGGTGGCTTGGGGATGACGGCACCTAAGAACAGCCTCATCACGACTCCCAAAAATCGCTCTCTCGCCCGTGCCTCTAAGACGTGTACGTGCAACCATGGCCAGCCCTGGAGGTGCCACACCTCCTTGAACTTTGCGAACGGCTGCTCGACCTGCGAACCCTGTTCCGCCTGTCGCGTCCAGACCTCTGCGACAGAGGCGACCAGCTGTGCGACGTCCGCTCGGAACGCGTCGACGAAGAGGGAGGAGGTAAAGTACGCCGGCTGGAGTGCGATTTCGCCCTTTTTCGCGGAGGAAGTGGGGACGACGGAGACGACCATGGGGAAAGGCTAGGAGCGAGGGATTTCGGAGCCGAGCCGGAGTGCCACCGACGGACGGGATGTGGCTTCAGAATCCTCTTCCGTCACCGTCGGTAAGCACCTCTTCTCACCCAACTACCCTCTCTGCCGCCCTCCTGCGTGGGCGATCGACGGTCCGTCCAGTCATACCCGCCGGCGATGTTCCGTCGCACGCGCGCACCTACAGAGTGCTTCTTCTGCCAGAGCCCCGTACCTAAGCGCGCAAACCCTCGCGCGTTCAAGTGTCCCTCCTGTTTGTGCTGGAACCGCTACGACGCCAATGGCGAAATCATCTCGGACGAGCCGGCGATGCACAACGCTGCGCTGAACGCAAAGTCCTTCGCCAGGCGAGGTGCGCACATTCGCTCTTGTTCAAGCACGAGCTCTCTCTGACAGTCATTGTTCCCGTACCACTCTGGACGCTCCCCCTCCTGCCCCCCCCCCACCTTTCAGCCTCAGCCCAGAAAGACCGCCTCCCCAACAACCTCTCCACACGGCCCGTCTTCTGCCACGCCTGCCAGACCAACCAACACCTGCTCGTCAACCTCCTCGCCAACTTCCTCCCAGACCCGTCCGACCCCTCCTACGCCTCGCGCCTCGCGCAGCTGCCGGCGTACGAAAAGTCGCTGCACGAGCGCTACCCGCCCGTCTGCGCCGACTGCGCGGTCAACGTCGAGCAGCGGATCGAGGACGCGAACCGGATGGCGCGCACGTCCGCGCTCTCCGGCTTCCTGAACGACACCAAGGGCAAGCAGAGGGCGCTCAGGAGCCGGCCGGACGGGCCGAGGGGCGGTGGGCGGCGGAAGGGCGAGCTCAGGACGCTCGCGTGGACGGTCAGAGGCGTGCTCTGGGTCGGGACAACGCTCGCATCCGCGGCGGGCAGCGCGTATGGTCGGTGAGATGTCGCGATTTTTGGTCGTCCACGGCGCTGAAATCGGACTGTGTTCAGTTGCTACCGGACGCACCCTGTTCTCCGCTGAGAACGCGGGAGCGTCAGCGACCATGTCCTTGCTCCCGTTTATAGTGTTTATATCGCTCTTGTGGACCTTTTGGGACCCGACCTATCTCAAGCTGCAACGTGCGTACATCCAAGGTCGGGATGTCAAGCTGAAAGGCAGAAGCCAATATGTGGTAAGTGTGGGGTGGTCCTGCTGTCTACACTCCTCTCAAGTCCAATTTCAGAGGCTACAACTGGCGGCATGGGTACTACGCTTGAGTGCTGCATGCGTAATCGCCCTGCCATACTATCATTCTGCGCCTCCGTCGTGGCTCTCGCAAGTCAGCAGACAGCCCTTTGCGTTGCTCATGTTACTTACCGAGCTTGCCGTGCGTTCTTACCATTCTGCACGCCTCTCTTCCTCCCAGCCATTCAAGAAAAAATCCCTTTCCAGATTTTCGTGTTTTCGGTTCAAAGCCTGAGGATTCAGCGCCCTCCAAAAGTTCGGTTGCTCGACACCTCCATCGCGCACTCACTCTCCAAATCCCCCTCGCTCTCGCCGCGCTCACCCACGCCAGGTTACCCGACGCCCATCGACGATGACGCGCTCCTCGCGCCGCTCTCCCTCTCCGGAAATCCCGTCCTCCCACCGTCGCCGTCGTCATTGCCGGCCGCGCCGGCGTACAACCCCATCTTCGGCCTCCCCTCCCTCTTCTCTTCCTCCGCCGCCACCGAGGACCCCCCTCCCTCGCCGCCACCGGCACCGACGACGCTGACGATCAACGACGACGACGCGATGATCGTCGAGTCTGAAGAAGACGAAAACGCGATGGACTGGACGCCGACCACGCCTGCGAAGCCGACCACGACGAACGGCGTCATGCGCACCCTCCCCGGACCTCTCCCGCGAAGGCCGAGGCCGGCGGAGGCGGAGGACGACGGGCGGTGGATGCGTCCTCAGCGCTTCTTCGCGCCCGAGCAGCCGACGGGACTCGAGGGGCTCCTCGCGCGCACAGGGCTCTCGGACGTCGCCGGCCCCGAAGACGGCGCGAACGCCACCGCACGCCGCGCTCAGTCAGGCGGCCCCACTGCGGGCATATGCCGGAGGTCGGGTGCCTGGGTCTACGTCCTCTCCGCCTTGCCCGTCTTGGGCGGGATGGCCTGGCAGTTCTACCGGGTGCGGGAGAGGCTGAGGGAGGTGTCGGACGCGGGAACGAGGACGGTGCGGGCTACGCCTCCCATGTCCGAGGCGGAGTGGTGAGGGCGTTGTGCTTCTGATCCTTATGGCTTGCTTAATTTCGCCCTTAACTTGCTTTGTATCGCTTACTGATGCACGCCGCTGTACTACCCTGACAAGTTTAAATCAAATAATGTCTGTGATGCTCCTAAAAAAGAGACTATGTACTCGACGTGTGTGAGAATATCCCATTAGACTCCCCTCCTAGGCACACCCAATCTGCAACTTTGTCTAGTTTATGTGTGTTTTATCATTTCCGAGCACGAAACAGAAACAGGCACAAAGAAAAAAAAATAAAAGAAATGTACGTGAAAGTAGAAGAATCCCCCTCTCACATCCACAGGGCTATACACAGATTAAGGAGGATAGGCGGTTAGAGCTAACGAACGTACTCGCCACGTCCACGAACCCCCCACAAGTACCGTGCCTCGGGGTGGATCGCAACGCGACGATGATCAAAAGAATGTGCGTGTGCGAGGGAAGGAGGGGGTAAAGAGGCTAGAAAAAAAGAGGTAACAGGTGTTTCAGAAATAGAAAAAAAGCGTGGCAAGAGTACAGCGGTATACGATCGGAGATGGGTGACAACGGGCATCACAGAAAGGAACAGCTCAATAAATTTAACAAATTTCAATATTGTTAGTCCACCTTGTCACGTCCGATCCATCAACGGGAGGGGCGACTTAGTACCGCCCACCCGGCGCGTAGCCGCCGTACGGGTCCTGTTGATGCGTCTGGGCGCTGTAGCCGCCGTAGGCCATGGGGGCACCCGCCTGGTCGTACTGCGCCATCTGCGGCTGGTGGTAGGGCTGGGGCGAGGGGCCACGGGCCAGGTCGGCGTAGCCTGCGCCGGGGGCGAGGCTCGCACCCGCGGTGAAGTCGTGGTCGGGCAAGGCACCGTGTCCGTGGTCAGATCCGTACGCGGCGGCGGCGTTGTTGCCGCCAGTGGCCGTCGCGCCATAACCGCCCGCACCGACGCCCGCGCCCACTCCGCGTCCGGCGATGTTCTCGTCCGAGTGGCCTGCCGAGTGGAAGGAGGAGGCGATCGAGCGCCGGTTGGAGGACACGCCCGCGCCCTCGTTCGTGTCGGCAGGCTGCCAGTCGATGGGCTGCATGCGGTCCTCAAAGTCCTTGCTCGGGCTGAACTTCCACTTGCGGATGATAGTCCAGATGACGAAGAGACCGCCGACGGAGGCGGCAATCACACCGAGCACGGTGAACGTTGTCTTCGCCGCCTTTGACGCACTCTGACGGTCCACCGAGTCATCGGAGCTGGTGGCGGCGGCGGCGGGAGCGGTGCGCGTGGCGGTGATGAAGACGACGGCTCCGTCGGCGTTCGTGCTGGTGGCGACGACCGCCTTGGTCTGCTGTGGAGGCGGAGTCGACTTCTGGGTGGTAGGGGCCGCAGGGGGCGAAGAAGACGAAGAGGTGGTGGCGGACGAGGAGGAAGAGGAGGAGCTGCTGCTGCTGCTCGACGAGGCGCTGGACGAGGCAGAGGAACTGGCAGAGCTCTGTCGTTCGGTCGGGTCAGCGCTGAGAACTAAAAGAAGAAGAAGAAATGGCATGTAGCGCACTCACCGAAGACGACTCGGAAGAAGAGGCGCTGGACGAGGAGGAGCTAGACACCTCTGCGGAGGTGGCAGAGGTGGTAGCGCTCGTGGCGGAGGTCGCGGCAGAGGAGTGGGACGACGAGCTCTCGGTGGTGGGCTTGGCCGTCGAGCTCTGCTGGGTGCTGGATGGGACGGACGAAGCGGCGGCGGGAGCGGAAGTGGCCGAGGCAGCCGGGCTGTCAGACGAGGCCGTCGGCGGGTTCTCGCCGGCGCCGACGAGGCCCAGGATCTGCGGGGCGCGCTTGCGGATCATGCGGTGCTCGACCATGCGGCCACCGACGAGGGTGCCCGTGGAGGCGTCGACGGTGGCCGCGGCGAAGGCGAGGGAGAGGAAGAGGACGAGGTGCTTGGTGGGGAACATGGCTATTGTTGTTGCTGCTGCTGTTGTTGTTGTTGTTGGCGAGGGTGCCTTGTGTGGGGAGGGTGGGCTCAGTCAGAGAGCGACGTCTGCGTCGTTGACGACGAGGATAGAGCGGACAGGGGGGGGAAGGAGGTGAGTGGTTGTTGCGAGGACCAGCCGCGAGGGGGTGGGATGAAGAGAAGAGAGTGATGGGGGGGGAGGAGCGAAGGGAGAGAGAGACGAGTTGGACCAATCAGCAGTTTGAAAAAAATGGGGGACAAAGGGGGAGTTAGAGAGCCAAGGACGAGCAAGGGGGGAGAGGGAGCGAAGGGGAATGGAGACCATCAATAACCAGATTGGCAACGGAAGAAAAAGAGGCAGCAACGAACCTGGGAAACGTATGGACAGGTCTTCTCTTCTTCCGTTACGTTGCGAGCGGCTTGTTCTCTCTCCGTACAGAAGCGGCGAACCACACACACACACAAAAAAGAAAGGAGAGTGAGGAGGAGAAGAGGGGCGACTAAAGAACGACGGGGGGAGAGGGAAAGGGTGCGAGTGAGGGGGAAGAGGACAAGGTGCAGATGAGGCCAAGAACCAGAAGGACGCGGCGAGAAACCCATAGTTCGGATTTTCCTGCTCGGCTGGGCAGTGCTCCCCCCGTCAAAACCAGCGCGAGAGCGAGTGATCGTGACAGTTAGCCCAACCCCCCCCCTTTTTTTTAACCGTCGATAAATAAATGCGAGAATCTCAGAAGCCATCCTTAACCGACGCCAGTGACGGTGTGGAAAATAGAAAAAAGAAGTGTTCATATAACCATGTGAAGGAGTCCTCTCCGCCGTAGCTAAGTACAGCCTTTTACTGTCGATTCCTATCAGTCCAAAAACAAAAACAAAAAAAGAGCGGCTAAGGTAATGTAGGAAAAAAAAGGTCGTCCATATCACAAGGAAAAACAGAAGAATGTCACGACCATCTAGTTGTGCGACGTCAACGACCACTTGTCGACCTCCACAAAGCCCGGCGTCTTAAAGTCGCTCGCCGACATTCCGTCCCACTGCGGGCTGAACAGCACCTGCAGGTTGTACGTCCCAGCCGGCAGGTTGATGAAGATCGACGTCACCCCCGGGTTCGGCTGGTCGTTGTTCTCCGCCTGCTGCTTCGGGTCGTTCGACGACGGCACGGGCGGGTCGGTATCGAACCGCTGAGCGGGCTCCTGCTTCGTGATCGTGACGCCGCTCGGCGCGTTCAGAATGTCCAGCTTCATCGTCTTCCCGTCGATCTCCAGCGTCGCCGACGTCCCCTCGATCGTCACCGTCGCGTTCGTGTGCATGATCCACGTAATGTCCTTCGACGCGCTAATGTCGTCCTGTAGGAGGACCTGCTTCCGGCCGTTGATCATCCGGATTCCACGCTTGAACGAGCTCCTGTAGACGCGCAAGCCCGCGATCGTCAGCTCAACCCATGTCATGAACTCTAAGAAAATTACTCACACGTTGTCGTACGCGCTGGTGATGTCCATAGTGAAGAAGGCCGTCGAGTCGCCCGGCGGGGTGTACACCGTGCTCGATCCCTGGGCCTCGTTGGTCGATCCCGTCTGAATCGTAGGTGACGCCGTCACCAGCTGGTTCTGGCGGTCGACGACGATCGTGTTCTGGCCCTCCGTCCGCTTGCGGTAGTAGAGCCAACGCGCCGAGCTCTGCGTCTCGTTGCTGAAGTAATCGTCCGAAAGGTAGTTGGCGCTTCCAAACTCGCCCGCCCACCGGTGCCCCATCGCGTCCAACACAAAGTCACCGCAGTCGAGGTCGCCGTGCGTCTGGTGACCGACGAGCTGGCCTGCCTTGACGCCGATGTACAGCGCGTTGATGTCCGTCCACGACGAGCGCATTGAACCCCACTGATCTGTGACGTTCGTAAAGAAATGGTCGAGCGGGAGCCCGTCCCAGAACGCGCCGGACACGGTCGGGTCATACCAAAACATCGACCACGGCTCCGCCGCGTCCTTCTGCTCACGCTGGAAGAGCGCAAACTCTGGGTGCTTGTAAGCCGTCGCGTAGAGGAGCATCGAGTTCGCCGTCGCGCTGAACTTGTTGGGACCGTGGTCACCCCAGTCGAATAGCGAGGTGGGCCCAAACGCGTACATGTGGTACACGCCCGTCAGTCCGAACGCCTGGTTCGTCGTCAGCAGTCCGTGGTCCGAGCCCGTCGCCGTCATCAACGCCGAGGACATCTCCGCGTGGCCGGTCGTACCAAAGTACCAGTAGTTCGCCGTCTCCGCCCAGGTGCCGTCGCTGCTCGGCGCCCACACACAGCTGCCCTGCGCAGACGGGATCGTCCAGCCCAAGATCTTCTCCGCTATCCCGGTCGTGTCATCTTTGAGGATGGCGAGTGCACCGAGCGTCAGGCCACTGTTGCACACGCAGTTCCAGTTGCCGTAAGTGTTCGTCTTCCACCAGCCGATGTACACTTGCGGGTTATCGAACGCATCCACACCATTGTTCAGGCCGTAGGTGATGATCGAGTTTAGGATCATGCTCTTCTGGTCTGACGTCCATATGTCGTACAGCCAGTCGTAGGCGATGGCGAATGCCGCGGTCAACTCGGCGGTATCGAGGAAGTGGCTGGGGTTCCATTTGCTCGCGCCAGATGGACCGAAGGAGTCACTCACGGCGTTCTAGAAAGGGACGTGTCAGCACGTTGAAAACGCGTGGAACAAAAAAGAAACACGATGGCTACCTCGAGTTCCTTGTACAGCCGATCGGCCCACTTAGTGTTATTCGTCATCCGATATACGTAGCCAAACGCCTTGACGCGCGATTTAATCTCGCGCGCGTTGTCGAGAATACCAGAGCCACCGTCCATATAATAGGACACGGGCTGCGCATCGTAGTAGACCGTCGCGTTGCCGAAGATGGTGTCGTTCCAGCCCTTGAGGTAAGGGTCGTTCTCGATGAGAGTGGGCAAAGCCGCCCACTTATATGCGGGGGCCATAAGCCGCGGGCGGTCCGGACGCACTTGGGTCGGGCTCGGGTTCGAGGGCTGGAAGGAGTCCTTGGGCCAGGCAAGCTTTGCGTTGTTCGAGTTGATGAAAGTGGGAGAGGTGAACACAGCGGTGTTCGTCTAGATCCATTTTTTTTTT
>JAZHGK010006315.1:0-22403 GCA_037855215.1 Waitea zeae | reverse complement strand
TACGATTGAAACGACGGGGAGAACCGCCGTTCTGCACCTTGATGTTGATGTCAGCCAAGGGACATGGAATGAGGAGAAGTCAGTGGTTCCTCAACATGGTCCTATAAGCATGACTTGCTGAATTTGGTAATGGATGAATGATTGATCCGACGATTTCGGGGACTTGATAAGAAAGCGGATACCTCTTTCTCCAGTTCATAAAGGCATAGAACAACGAATCAAGAGAATGTGATTTTTATAATAACCTAATACGTCAAAATAACTTATGGGATCGCAAATCGCCCTCCTGGCCTTTCAGCTACACTCCAGCCCTTTATACACACTGAGAGTACCAGTCGTTGGAGTAGGTGCAGACGTAGGGAGACACGCAGACCGTCGGGCCAGTCCAGCCAAGTCCACCACACTGTGCGAAGTGCTGCGCGAGGCCGGTCGAGGTCGAGGTGGCGCTCGTCGAGGTCTTCGTGGTTGAGGACGAGGACTTGGTGGTCGAGGTCGAGGAGACGGTGGTGGACGACTGGCCTGTCGTGGTCGACGAAACAGTCGTCGAGGTCTTGGTGGTCGAAGTGGACGAGGCGGAGGTCGCGGTCGCGGTGTTCGAAGGGCTGGCTCCGCTCGCGTCGCCGTAGAATATGCCACGGCCGTTGGTGCCGACGTAGACGCGGCCGTAGATGCGGGGGTCAGCCGCGAGAGGGCTGCCGGGGGCACCGAAACCGTGCGCGGCGTCGTTGATCTTCACCCAGTTCACGCCCTGGTCATCAGAACGGTAGAAGCCGACGACGTTATCGATCTTCGCGTTGGCGAAGATAGCGGGATAGCCCCCGGTCGTCTTCGGCGCGCCGAGAGCGATCGCCCAAGCCTGGGCGACGCTCGAGACGGCGGTGAAGCTCGTGCCGTAGTTGGTCGAGTGGAAGAGGCCGACGTCGGTCGAGACCCAGATGTCGCCGGACACGCCGAGGTTGACTGCGATCTCTGCAGGCGCCTTGGACGAACCGAGAGTGCCAGCCGAGGTGAAAGTCGCGCCGTTGTTGCGCGAGATGTAGAACTTGCTTCCGGAGGCGGCATAGAAGATGGTATTGTCCTTCTTGTCAGAGGCAATGACCGCATCGGCGGGAAGGCTGGAGACGGCGGTGAAGGTGGCGCTGTTGCGAGAGACCAAAACGCCACTAGCAGAAGTGCGCCAGAGGACGGTATCACCATCGGCAGAGAAGGCAACTAGATTTGACCGTGAGCCATGTGAATAAATGATAAGATAGGTTGACTTACCCTTGCCACCGGTGGCACCATCTGGTGCACCATAGTCCACGTTCCAGGTATTGCCAGAGTCGGTCGAGAGTGCAACCTGTTTTCCTGAGCTGCTATCACCGTTTCCAATGCGGACAATGTTCGTGGGCTTGTTTCCTGCAAAGTCAATGTCGATAGTGGTTGCCCAGGTGGGGTTGACAAATCCAGTCGAGGGCGCCTTGTCGAGGTTGTTGTGCACGAAGCCGCCGATATCGCCAACAGCCGAGAGCAGGTTTGGTCCGCTAGGAGGAGAGATGAGGCCTTGGACGGAGGTTTCCTCGATACCGTCGGCGAGCGACTTGAGAGTGATGTTCTTAGTGGTCTCCCACTTGGTGAGGTCGTGTCCTCCGTAGAGTGTCGCGCCCTAAACGAGGATCAGAGGAGAGCCGATTCAACATATCTCGTTTACATACAGTGCCGTAGAGCCAGTGGTCGGAATCGAAAGGATCGATGACAAGAGCCTCGATCATCCAGCCAACCTGCTTGAGGTCGGTACCTACGTAGGTGTATCCAGGCCCCAGCCATGGCGCCAGGCTGTCATCGTACTTGTAATAACGGTTCTGATCCGGGTAAGAGGTCCACTCCCAAAGACGCTTCCAGGTGGCACCTCCGTCAAGTGAGCGGAAGATGTTCGCATCGGGCCACCATTCGTTAAGCGGCGCGACCATGATGGTACCAGGCTTTTGGAGGTCGACTGCGATACCACCAAAACCAAAAGTGAGGTCGCTGCCAGAGACGGGAGTGATGTTCACCAGTCTAAAATTGATCGATGAGCAAGGCTGAATCACGATAAAAAAAGACAGAGACACTTACGTGCTGTTGGCGGTATAGTACTTGTATACTGCGCCAGCAGTGCCATCGTAAGGGCCAGCACCGTCCGAGGTAGTGATGTAGAGCGCCTTCTCAGCGGGAGACATGACTCCCTTGTGTGGCATCCACGCCGTGTTCGTACCGGTGATGCCTGTGAAGGTAGAACCGCCATTGTTCGATACATAGACGTTCGCCGATCCGCCCTTCGTGGCGACACCGACGAAGATGCGAGGCGTGGCCTTTCCAGCCGAACCCGAAGTTTGATCAAAGGTGACGAAGCTGATACCAATTTTGTCTGAGTTGTATCCGGTCGAGTCGGAGGAGTCGGGGATGAAGGTACCGGCGTCAGTCAAACCAGTAACCTTCGTCCAAGTCAAGCCGGAGTCGGTAGATTTGTAAAGGCCATTGCCACTGCGGGCGCCGAAGAAAAGGATGCTTGGCAGGTTGGGGTCAACCGCAAGGCGCTAGAAGGTTCGTGTAAGCACCATAGACTGGTACCATGATGAGGAATGTATTTCTTACTTCACCCATGCCACGGCCGGGCATGTTGCCTCCAACCTTGAATGGAAGCTTTGAGACAGTCCATGTTGAGCCCTTGTCCTTGGAGATCATAATTTGACCGTTGTTAGCTGTAGTATATTAGCAGTGTGTTTTTAAGATTCCAAAAAGAATGAACATACGATCCCAGCTGTTTGTATACATGCCAGTTGCAGCATAGATCTTGGAGCTATCGGTCGGGTCGAGGGCAACTGCGTCCACACCCCAATAGTTCCAACTGAGGGAAAGTAAGTGAGCCTATGTCTATATTATGGGCTTGAATGTTGAACTTACCGGTCACTATCAGCAAAGTCCAGGAGGGGGGTCCATGAATCGTCCGCGTTAAGACGGTAAAGGCCACCAATGTCGGTACGCGCATATGCGACGCTAAATGAAAAGCGCTTCATTAAGCTGGTGTGATGAATTACGAAGTTCGATTATGACATACCCCTTCTCCTTGGTGCTGAAAACGATGCCAGGAACGAAGCCTCCGCCTCCTCCGATCTTCACGTTCTTCCAGGTGTATGACTGCGAGGCGGCAGCGTTGACCAGCGGAGTGACCGCCAGCGCCGCGAGGGCCGACAAAAGTGCAACGGAGCGCATCGTCGCTTGCTAGTTTTTTTTTAGCAATCTTTCGTCGCACAACCCCATCGTTTTTATACCAGCAGCTGTTACTACTTCCTGGGTCCGCCGTTGCAGTTGCCCGGGAAATCTGCGGCCAGTGTGAAGGTCATCCGAGGCTCTGCCGCGTGGGCGGGCCGGCGGAGAGGCAGCCTCTGCCTTGTTACCGTCTGTAATTAGCCAGATCAGCCAGCTGACGGTTGCGCCTTTGCTGCTGCCGATCTGGTCGATTGTCGCCGGGTCCCATATGGAACAGTCGGGGGGGCCCGACGTGGTCAACTGACGGCCGGAGAAGAACCATGGTGCCAGAGAAAAAGCCTCCGTAACATGCGAGCGCGGTCACTAAAGGCTGACGGATGAGCCCTTGGATCAAAGTACATCATCCACATGTTTTCGCAGGCTCCGAGGCATGGGGACAGTTCTCACGAACGGGTAAATCGGAACAGTGCGACTCTGGAATAGGTAATGAATTTTGTGGGTCGACTGGTCAGTGGTTTCGGGGCAAGGTTCATTTGCGCACGTGGCCCAGAGGGACGTGCCTACCCCGGATCTGGAAGGCATGGAGACCCGGGTGGACGCTTCCGAGCAATATTGAACGACTCTACCCGAAACCATCACCAAGTCTAACGCGTCGCGTAGCCGCGATGGCCTTCAAGGCTGCACTGGGTTGGACCTATCGAACAGGCACTTTCACTCCTACTTGTGCTCGATTGACGTCTTGGCGTAGCAGCTCTCATGCCGGATTTGGATCATGGCCGCTCTAGATCAGCTTCTGTGGACACACTGGGCGACCTCATTGCATCCACGTGACAAGAAATGGACAACAACCTTATTGTATTTTTGGTTGAGAGGCAGTCCTTGTTCTCTCGCACAACCCTCAAACGCTCTAAACTCTTGTTGAGTCCACCGATCTTCATCTCTTTCTCCCACCTGCTCCTCGTGGGCACCACCATTTACCTTTCTTTTTTTTCTCTCTCAATTTCTTTTTATTTCTTTTCTTCAACATGAACGACTATACTGTTTTCGTTTCTGGGCTTGATGCTCGTACCCTTGATTTCGACCACCAATCTCACTCTTCTTCTTCACCCATGTCCAACATCGAGTCATTTGCGCTGGACGACAACTGCCTCGTGTCGGACGTTGCTCGAGATCGTTGCGTACTTGGTGAACTTAACGTTTCAGTAAGCACGTTTTGATGCCTCCAAATTTCGGTCACTCAGCCGAACCGGCAGGATAACCACTCTCGTTCGCCTTTGAAGCTCCACAGGTCCCATTCTCGCCAGACCAGCTTTGCAGCCACAAGACCCTCCATGCGTCGCCCTCCCCCACTCTGCACCAAGTCCCTCCCCTCAGCGCCCGTCCCATCGTCTCCCACAGCTGCCACTCTGTCTCACGCTCCCACGCCGCCGTCCATATCACAGCCCGAGCTGTCGTGGGGGGTTTCAGCCACATCGCCCTCGTTCCCCTCCTCCCCCGTCTCGACCGCCGAACAGGGGCGCTCACGCCCAGCTTCACCACCCACCGGCGTCTCCGACGGCGAGTTCCTCCACACGGGCTCCATCCTCCGCGCGTTCGACGAGCTCGACGCGTCGCCCGCCCTGAGCGACCAGAGCCCGACCTACGCGCGCAACCATCCGTACATCCCATGGAGCCACGCGACGCGCGTGCGCGTCATCGAGCGCGACACTCCCTCGCCGCGATCCACAGTCAGCTTCCGCCGCTCGCGCCCGCCTTCGCGGTCTGGCGCGCGGGCCCCCGAACCTACGGACTCGGTGCTCGGGTCTCCTCACCAGTGCTGGGCCCCTCGCCCGAACGGGCGATGGGCGCGCTTTACGCGGGCGGTGCGGAGGAACGTCGAGCACGTCCAGCGGCACTTTTTGCGCAGGCCGCGCGTGACTGCGACGACACCCGCTCCGATGCCTCTCCATGTGTACTCTCCAACGCCGTCGCCGTCGGACCCCCAACTCGCAGTTGACATTCCGAGCGGTATCATCAGCCCCGTGCATCTGCTCCCACCATTGGCGTCCCCCAGCTCTCAGGCTGAGACCGCTGCGGCTACGGTTCTCACACGCAGTCCATCTTCCGTCATGACCCCCGTCTACCACCTCTACTCGCGCCCTCAAAGTCCCTCGGCCGCATCGTTCACTTCCGCAGGCACGACAGCCCTAGACGAATGGCTCGCCGATCGCCGCCGTCTCTCCCTCGAACGCCGGCTTTCTGGGATCGAGGAGATCTCGCTGGACGAGTACGAACGCCGTGGGAGCTGGCTGCTGCGCGCGCACGTCGTCCCGCCCGAGAACGAGAACGCGAACGAGGACGAGCAGGCCGCACAAAACGAGGCGAACCGCCGAGCGGAGGCGGTGCGCCAGGGCTGGGTGTGCGGGTTCGTCGGGTGTGCGATGCATCCTCTTCCTGGACAGTCGCCAGGGAAGTGTACGTCGCCCATACACTGGACGAGCACATGCGGTCCGCCGCCGCGTCCACGACTTGCGATAGAGTTCACACACTCGACTCCGACATTGCTACACTGAGCGCCTGCAGCCCTTGGCCTGTCTGTCCGAAGCAACTTATACCGGTCGTCATAATTTAGATTATTTTCCTCGCTTTATTCCTCGCTGTGCTTTCTAGGACTCCTCCTGATACCACCCACCCATTCCTTGCAATTGGACTGTAACAACTCCCACACGTTCTCTCTCCCATCGCATCCTGTTGTATTAACTCCGTCGCACACTCATACGCATTCGATACATACATACCCCGCGGTTCGTTCGGTGCGCTCTTGTTTCTTGTACTGCAATTGCATTACTTGGTCGGCGAATGCCCGGCAATAAAAAAGGCACATGAAACACATGCAAAAGAGGGAAAGATCAAGTATGTACGAAGAACGAAAACAGTCTGGAGAGTTTGGACAAGTGGGTTGAATCGAACGTTCTTCAGGATTCTTCCCTTCTGCTCATGACGACTTGTATCAGTAGCCAGTGATGTGTTCTAGCAGCAAGTGAGCGTATGGGAGAGGAAACTTACTATAAATAGGCTAGCATGGGTCGCTGGTGGCGGGAAGAGAAGACCGACTGGTGGTCAGGGTCGAGCGACGGGAAGGCTTCAGCTGCTGCTCCAGCTGTCCGGGCCGAATCCCGGTCTCCTTCTCTTTGTCGTCCTCATAGCCTCTCGCCGACGGACGGTCGCCGACGGCCTGGCTCCAAGGCACAAGCGACCCAGCGCGCTTTGAACTTTCCGCTCGCTGTTTGCAACGACCGCCGAAAGAAAGGGCGTGAGAGAGGTTGGCTATATAAAAGCCTCCGTCTCGCCTTTCTATTGGATCCTGCCCTTTAGTGCTTCTGGCCTGCGATTTGTTCGCGGCTGTCCCGATCTCATTGACAGCCCGACGCCAACCATCACCCACCCAGCGGACTAATCGCAGAGCTGGCGAACCTCTCCGGTCAAAGATTCCGCCTCGAAAAATAAGGAATCACCGCCAACTCTCCCCTCTCCTGGGCTTCGTCCCTTCCCATAGCGCTATTCCCTACCACCCCCACCACCCCCACCACCCCCACCCCCTCTCCTTCCCTGCTCTTTTTTTTTCCTTTTCTTTTCCTTTTTTTTTTCATCAAGCCCCTGCCGGCTCCGACGCCCTCAGCGATGGACTCACCTGCACCAGGCCACAACGAACACGTCCGTCGTCTGCTTGCCCAGCGCGCCGCGGCGACCCATGCGTGGGGCACACCGTCCGTATCCGAGTTCTCGGATTCTCCGTCCACCTACAGCCACACTCAGTTCTCCCCGCGTACCTACCAAACGCCCCCCACAAACAGTGCGCCGACGTACACGACCCCGCTCATGCGCGCGCTCTCGCGCTCTCCGCCGTGCTCACCCATGTCTGACCGCGAACGATTGGCGGACCCGTCCCTGAGCGGGCTCGATCTCTCAGACCCACGTTACTCCGTCGCTTCTCAAGACTCTTGGGTGCAGGACGATGACGATGAGGGGGATGACGACGAGGACGAGGGCGGCGAAGGCGACGGAGGCTCAACCCCGCAACTGGCTCAGAGCCACCCTGACGAGGGCGGTCTCGCGTCCCACATGAGCTTCCTCGGCCCGAAGATGAAGATTCATGCGCCAGCGCCGTGGGAGGCCTCAGACGACTTTGAGGCGGACTCGGACGGCAGCACGCAGACGCGGATGACGTCCCGCTCGCACTCCCGCAAGGCCAAGGACGGGATCATCAGGGGGCTTGGCCTCGCGCCCCGCTCGAGCACAGACACCCGGCCGAGCATGGACTCGAGCAGATCTGGTTCCGACAGCATGGGAAAGGCTTCGTTTGACACAATCAGCTCCGGAGGCGCACTCGCGTGAGTATACCTTTTTTCCTAATTGCAAACTCTGCGGCCGGAATTTAGCGTGTGTTTATTCTATTTTTGCAGGGCACTCGCGCAGGCGTCCATATCTTCTGGCTCCCTTGCAGTGCACCCCTCTCGAAGTCCTTCACCCCAGCCGCAGTCTCTCCGACAGAAGCTCTCCTTGGGCCGTATTCGCCTGCGGTCTGCTTCGAACCAGCCACCGCTGCCTCAAATCACCAGCCTTACTACCGACAGACCCGCTACTGGCAGCAACCTGCAGACCTCTTCCTTACCCACGCGACAACGCGGAAAATCGCCTGCCGCCTCCTCTCAACGCTCTGACTCTACAGAACGCGATTATAATCTTATGTCCTCTAATCTAGTCACACTCTCAAGGGAGCCTTCTCTTCGCGACGAACCTCAACGCCATCCATTCGCCAACCCCGAGCTCTCGATTCCCTTCCCAAAGGCGGCCATGCCGGTCTCGCCCACCTCTCCTCGTCACATGGACTTTCTCTCGTCAGACTCTACTAGCTCTTTATCCCATACTTCTCAAGCCGCCTCCATGACCACATCCCGTACCGCCCTCACAATCACTCCCGACACATCGATGACATCCTATCCGGCGACGCCTGAGAAACCCTCCTCATCTGCGGCCGGACGTCTCAACAAAGTGCGAAGTCGGATGATATCCTCCCCAATTTCCCTTAGTCCTCAAACGCGGGACCTTCATGGAGGAGACTCTCCCCAGTACCTCAGAATGGGTGCATCTATTCCTGGGTGGAAGGAGAACGTGCCGTCACCTACGATAAACCTGATATCGCTTGAAGAGGCGCAGGCGCAGGCACGAGAGAGGAGCCGTAGCGCGGCGGCCGCCGTTGGGTCACTATCTGCGGGATGGCCCGAGCCGCCAGAGCCAGCGACGAGTACCAGCCAGTTCGGAGAAGACCTTGCTCGCTTACGGTCGCACACTAGCGGTGCGCGGTCGAAGATCAAGCACGCGAACACGAATCTCGAGACGGGTTCGCTCCGCGAGGTGCCTTCGAACATCACTGATACGCCGACTCCTACCACCCCAGGGGGGAGTACGTCCGGAAAGGGACTTCGGCACAAGAAAAGCGGCTTCATGCGGCTTTTCGGGAGCAACAAATCCACCAACCCGTCATCGCCGCCGCCTCCGGTCCCCAGCCTCTCAGACGCCACGCTGCCTACGCTACCGCCCACCCAAGCGCAAAAGCTCCCGCGTATCCCTGTGCCAGCGTTGCACCCTGAGCAAAATCTGCCGTCGCCCCACTCGGCCTCAAGTGAGGGTTCGGCGGAGACCTTGTCCTTTGCCCGGCCAGGTGAGGCCGCCGCACCAAGGCCTCTTCGCAAGAAGACTCCACCTGCGCTGCAAATCCGCACGATGCCCACGGATTTGTCGGGCCCTCCAGCCGCCGAACATGGTTACCCCGGCTCTGCGCCGCCCGGTCAGGCGCAGTTCCGTACGCTCAACGTCCGGCCGGTGTCTGCCGTCTTCAGCTCTCATTTCTCTGACCACATTCTGACCGACGTCGATAATTCGCCTTACGGCTACAATGACCGGGAAGATTCCGACTTTGGGGCGGCCGAGGTGGATCCTATGAGCGCGGGGACGAGCACCGCGACCTCCACCGCTTTCTCGCCCGGCAGCACTCCGCCGGAGGACAAGGCGGGTGGTGCGTCGGACCAAGACGCAGTCATCCACGCGCTGCGCGAGCAGATTGCGAGCACGCGCAAGGCGTGGCAGCGCCAGATCTTCGAGCTTGAGGGCCAAGTGCGCGAGCTCAAGTCTGAGGTGGAGCAGCTCCGTGCGAGCGGGAACAACAAGGACTTTTGCGACGTCTGCGGTCGTGGTGTCGTTAGTGGGCGGGGTGCATCCGACGGCGAAGCGGATGTTGCCCGCAAAGAGGGCGTGCTGAACCGTCCGAGGGCTCCAACCGGCATCGGGGGTCGGTTCGGTAGCAGTGGCGAATGAGGGCCGTTTAAACCTCACTTGTTACTTTAACGTCTGGCGTTTTAACCTGCGGACTGACGTCCGTTCATTTCTACTTTCACTGCTATTTATCCGCTATACACCTTTTGTCGTTGTTGATCGTTATGTTGCCTTTGTTTTGGCTTCGCCGTGTAGGTGGCGCATTTAACGCGTTTTTTTTTCCTTGTGGACTCTCGCTTTCGCTTCAAGGCTTTGTATTCCTATTATTATTTTTATCTCCTCTCCCGGACTACGTTCCCAGTATACCCTTTTCGCATTTGAGACTCATGGAAACTTGAACGCCATCATCGTATAATACTAAAAGCACAGTACTACTGTCCATCTGCACCAATGAGCCAGCCAATTCCCTTCTGAAGTGCGCTGGATGCTTGAACAGGAACAGCACTCCCAGGGCGCGATATTGACGCCCCACGATCACTCTTCCCAGAGCGCTGACTGTCAACCGACCCATCGCGCTGACTACGGCCAAAGCCGGTGAAGCCTGCGACGCGACCGAGGGCCCTGCTTGCAAGCGCCGCGGCGTCGGGTGCGTGCAAAAGTGGAGTTGAGGGAACCGACATTTGCAAACGGGACGCCAAGTTGGACGTAGCCGACGCGACGCCGGCAGACAGCGGGCTCAATAGCGACGGCGTGTCGCCCGCCCGTCTGGCCGCTCGCCTGCGACCACGCGGCTCAGTGTGGAGTTCTTTATGCTCTTCGAGGAACTCGGTTTCCAGCCTACGCCACGCCATGAGGATGTCGGGGAGCTTGTCCGGCGGGCAAAGCTCGAGCGCACGGCCGATCAGGGACATCTTCTTCTGTACGTCTTCAAACTCGGGCTGCCGACCCAGCTGGAAGCATGCGATCCAACAGACTTCGCTCGCCTCCTGGACCTGCGGGTCATCGGCTCCACCGAGCGCTTTCTCGCGCAATTCAAGTACGGAGGAAACCATCCGTTCGCTCGTATCAAAAGCGGTAGCGAAGTCCTCGGCTTGTAAGGCAGTGTCGGCAATCATGGCAAGCACTTTCGTCTCGGCGACTGGGTCATTACGGTACCCGAGCTTATGTGCCAACTCGAGGATGACCTGTGCATGCTTATAAGCATCCGGTGTGCTCGACAAGACGCTTGAGACGAGAGTGAGACGGTCCTTTGTCAGACGGATTTCGATAGGTGAGATAGGCATTCCCGCACGGGACATAACATTGAAAGATGAGATACGAGATGTTGCCTCGATAAATTCCTTTTCTTTCGCAATTCGTTCGGAAGAGGGTGGGATATCCAAGCTGTTGTTCTTATAAGTATTAGCCGGAGTTTGTCGATAATGCAACTCACCAGTCGTAGGCCAGCTTCATATCTCCAGACCTGTAGTTCCCAGAACTCGCGTTGTCATAAAACTCACGGGAACATCCCAAGCATATGTCTTCTATTGCCTCTTGACTGAGAGCGAGCTTGCTCTTCGCTCTGCGCAAAAGTGTACGGGCAATTTTAAAATCTTTTTCTCTTGTTGAGCAAAAAAACTGATTGTAGTCACTAAGAAAATCTTACCGCCTGCAGTGATAACGCCACTGAAGAAGATGCGAATTACCTCGTCCCGAGAAATGTGTCCAAATGCACCTTTCAATCCGCTTTCGCTAGTTCCAGCGAGTTTGAGCATGTCGTCAAGTAATAACTCCCATTCGTCTTCCGTGTCAACTCGCTCGCCAAGGTTGCCTGCCTTGCGACTCATCCGTACTGCCCATTTGCGCTGTTCATGCTCGTCGGAACGGCTTTGAAGAAACCATTTGAGTGGAGCTGGGACTCCCCATCGCGCAAAAATCTCGCCGGACTCGAGGTTTACATCGAGGATGTCAAGCGCTCGTGAAAGCGCACGCGCATCTAGCGGCTGGAAGAATAAAAGGAGCTCCTCGGCTGCTACGTGCGGACGTTGAACTGTGGGAGTGACGAACGCCCCAAGCGAGGTTGCGGTCGTTTCCATGGCTTCTCGTTCATCTTCGTCCGCGCTCGCGTCTTCTGCAAACTTCCATGCAGGCATGCATTCAAAAATTCGGCTCATAGTCGGCCATGCGTCTAATGAGGGAGAACTGTACAAGCATGCAAGTGCCAGACGAGCGAGATCTTCATCTGATCGTATGAGGCGTTGAGAAACGGGCCATATGGGCTTCGAAGAGTCAAAAATTGCGGCAACAAGTTCGAGGGGAGCAGAAAGAACGTATTGGTATAGAATACGGCTGGGTAGCTCTGGATCAGGTTTGCCTGCGCGCTCGGCACGCGATTCGAGTACAAATAGATAGGGTTGTACGAAAGTGCGGATGTCAGACGCAACGCTTGACGGAGTGGAGTAAGCGAGGTAAGCCTGAGTGACTTCAAGCGGAGTGAGTCCCCGCCAGCGTTTTAGTGTCCATTCATCTACAGCGTCCAGAGGACCTTGGGGTGCATCGTAAACGAGCCTGGATATCAGACTCAGGTCCTCGCCAATTTCATCCAAAGAAGGTACGCCTTGTGATGAGCCGTGCTGAACAAGCTCAAGAGCAATGTCCACCATGCCAGTGGCGCCTATGATTCGGTCAACGACAGTTGTATACCATTCGATAAGCTGGTTGGATGAGAGTGGCTCGGTGTTTTGAGGAAAATGAGGAGTGGACGCCGTCGAGTCCGTCAGCTCGCGTTGAAGCAATAGAATAACGACTGGAGTTTCCGTCCAATCATGCACTGATCGCCACGGATGGGGTTGGGACCTTTTTTCATATCCAGTATTGTGATCATATCCTGGTAGCAAGTCGTGATATTCAGCCGGCTGTGAATACTCCGGGATGCTCTCCAGAATCGACAGTCTGTACGGCCATAATACATCCCCGTGGCGATTAAATAGGACCTTCAACGCAGAGAATTCTTCTCGTGAGGCGAGTAAAGATGCTAAATAAGCGAGATCTTCATAGAGAAACACACTAAGAGCAACTGGAGTGGAGCTGTTTGTGTCTGCTTCTGCGGTAGATGAAGGTGTTTGCGTTGCACTAACAGTCTTATGAGCGTCCCCTTCTACCTCGTCACCCCAAGGATCATCCTCCCATTCCTCGTCACCAAGAACTTCCTCTTTTTCCTCCTTTTCTGGGGGCTTAAACTCTTTGCACATCTCTACGAACGTGTTCAACCGATCCAACCGATGAAGTAGCATAGAGCGCATTCGGCAAATTTGCGCATCGGAGACTTGTACTCGCCAGTACTGCGCTAAGACCTCCTCCTTAGAAGCGGTCGTAGCATCCGTATCATCGCCATTGTAAATTAATTGGCTTCGTTCCGTAGCTGGCTGAGTACGTAGGATTCCAAGGTCAAGTAGCGAGCGTTGGGTGTCTGTATGGTCGAGCAGTCGGTCGGTGCAAGCGGCCACAACCCATTGATCATCTTTGACAGAGGCAAGAATATCGTTGACATGACCAACGCGTATTTCCGTATCAGAGAGTGCCGCCCAGCGTGTCCAGGGATCCTCAGATGTAGGAGGCGGCATAACGAAGTGAGGTGAAAGTGCAGCAACCGTGGAGGCCACGCGGGGGCAAGATTTCTGATTAACCGTGACCCAAATCAATGAGCCCGGGCCGGATGCACAACTAAGTGCATTACTTAGTGACCTATTAAGTATTTGCAGCATAGTCCACACGCATATAAAACACAAACAAAGAAGTCACTTCAACAGCCCTCAGGCGCTACAAATACCGAGCAGAAAATATTCTTTTGGTTCAGTATAGCAAACTATAAATCGTACCAATTTACGTCTTTTCAAACAATGCTAACTTTGTGACAAACGGGCCAAAATATAGCAAAAAGCAGCTTTATATAGACCAGATGAACTGTGGTGTTCCTTCAGCTAAATCCATCTCAATCTGTTGCGATCAGTTTGAAGGGTGATAGCTTTGGATTACGAAAGTATCCTTCTTCTCAAGTTCAGGAAATTTCCAAAAGCATTATTATTGGACGTATTGCCCCAAACACGACGATTCGTTGCCTCAACCACAATATTGTCAGTAGGAGGCATAGGTCGGAGCTGTGTTAAGCACAATGCTTGTTGGCCAATCCAAATCGAGGATGTCACTTTTGGGACGAAGGCATTAAGTAAGTTGACATATGCCCCAAGTAGATTGCTGTCGAGTGATACAATTGTTGAAACAGGGAGAAAACAAAAAAGATGACTCAGAACAAAGTTTCCTATGGCGAGTTAGTTAAGCAACTGAATTGTACAGCAAGGCTTGCTCACCTCATCGCGAAGGTATTCTCCAACATCACTATAAAGGAGGTAAGACTTGGGTAAGGGTATGAAAATTTTCTTGTTGCGTACGCTTGATGGAACACCACAATCGCTGTTGGATCCAGTTTTCTTGTGTCAACCGTAGACCGTGCAGTTACACCAAAGCCCTGACACTTGTGAGATATTCTGTCAAAGGTAGAGTGGGACACATACTAGTGGCACATCACTCATGTTGAAAACAACTACTCCTTGATGCTCTGGCGTGTCTTCTGTGATTCTCCCGAGATGCGCTTTGACCACATGATTCCCGTAAAGGAATGGCATTTCGCCATTTGGCTTTATCCATACCTGTTTATAAATTGAGTCTTCTTGTTCTCTAATTACTTAAGAATTTTTCGTACTTTGAACTTTGCATATTGTGCGAGATAGTCGAGTGCGCTTATGTGCAACATAAACTTCCCGCTCTTAGTAAATTTGCCGAAGCAGGTTCCGAGACTAATGAGGTTCGGACGTGCGACTGAGATTGCGAGGCGCATGGACGACTCTGAAACATAGTATACGCGGTCCTTGTGCAAACGAAAGCAGTATGATTCGTCTGGCCTGTCAATAAGGTGTACAAGATTCTTGCCCTACTTCTGCTTATGAGTAACTGCCTCTCATAAGAGGGAATTCAGTGCGCACAATATAATTGGCAAGTTTTGTGAAGACTGTCTTGCTCTCGTCCTCAGTTAAGGGGCGCATAGCTCACTTGTTGATTTTGCGAGCTTTGAGATCACAGAAGTCAAAATTCCAGAGTCGTATGTAAAGAAAGCAAATGTCAGGGATGTAGTTGAAAGCCAAGATGCAGCAATAATTTTGACTTCTTTGACTTCGGCCCGTGCCAGAAGGGCTCTCCGAACACCGGGCGCCTAAATCCAGCCCTGCCTATACACTACAGCCTCAGCCTCTCAGTTTGAGCTCGGAACTTTGAGCTCCAGTATGCAAGCCCCCTCATTTGCCTCGTTCCCTTCCTTCGATGAGCCTAGTTCGAAGGATGCAACGGACTCAACTCCTCCGAAAGAAGCAAGTCAAAAGAAAGCCAAAGCACGCGACCATGAACGAGAAGAACGCTATGACCGAAGTCGACGCTCGCGTTCACGCTCTAAGGAGCGGAAGGCCAAGGCTCGGGACCGTGAGGCTGAGAAGAAAAGAGACGATCGAAACTCCCGCGAACGCAGTCAGCGAAGTGAGAAGGCCTCCTCTAGACGGCGCAGTTCACGCTCGCGGTCGCCTTCGCGTCGCAAGAAGGGGAGTTCGCGACGAGAGCGGCGGCATAGTCGAGAGCGCGGAGAGGAGCGTGAGCTATCCTCAGGATCCAGGAAAAAAGCTCTGGACACTACTTACTACGATACGGGCTCCACGAGTGTGCTAGATGCGCGACCGCTGTTCTTCGTCGATCGTCGCGGTGATCCACTGAATGTTCAATACGGTGGGCTGCACGCTGGTGATGTTCCAAAGCACAGACTGGTTGGAGGTATGTTCGACTACACACAGCAGATTATCTTGTGCTGACCCGTCTTTTGCCATTATCAACTCAGGCGGACGACAAGTCCTCGGTCTTCCGCCTGCATTCATCGTCCTCCACCGTGGCCACAGGGGCGTCGAAGTGGGCATAGGATCTCGACGTAGGGTACGTCTTCTCCCGTACGTTACCCTCATACATGACTACAACAACCCCACTGACCTCCCCATCTTAGCTCCCGACCCTTACGGACAGCAGCTCCCGCAAACTCCTCTCCCTGCCGCCAACACGAACTTTGCGTGCTTCTTCAGGAGCAGAGCGTGCATATCCAGAAATCGACGGCGTCCTTCGCCTGCCCTCCGCGCCGAAGCGTGAGCGCGCTCCAGAGGACACGTACCGGGCGATCGAGACGGCGCATGCCGTCAACTCCTCTTCTGAATCTTCCTCTGAAGCGGAAGAATCGTCCGAAGAGGAGGAGGAGGAGAGGACGCTCAGCGCGCGCGAACAGACGCTGAAAGAACTCGAGGGGCAGCTTTCGTCAGATCCGACAAACGCGAAGACGTGGCTCACGCTCCTTTCGCATACACGCGCAGGCGTCCCGCCCACCTCGAAAAATGCCACTCAGGCGCAGGCAGAAGTCGCTCTCGCGGTGCTCTCACGTGCACGCAAAGCCCATCCGCAAAACATGAAGACGACCGCGTTAGTGCTGGCCTACCTCGGCGCCGGTGAGGAGGTTTGGAATCAAGAGAAGCTGCGGGCGGAGTGGGAGGACGCACTGCGCGTTACAAACGGAGATGCGGAGGTGGTAATGGAGTGGTTGGATTGGCGCGTACGGAAGGCGGATGGTGGTATAGACAGGCTTGTAGGAGACGGGGAGAGGGCGATGAAGATTGCGAAGGAAGAAGTGGTGAGGTTGAGGGTGTTTTGGAGGATCGCTGTCGCATTGCAGGAGGCGGGCTATATCGAACGCGCGATCGCGCTTTTCCAAGCCCAAGCTGAACTGTCAGAAATTCCTTTCTTTTGATTGGCATTCTATATCTGACCATCACACTTATTTAGGGCGTTCGGCGTCCCAAAACCTCTTCAAAGCAAGCCCTTCGCTGACCGTCTCGAATCGCTCGAAGAATTCTGGGACTCGGAAGTCCCGCGCATCGGTGAACTCAACGCGCTGGGATGGTCCGCCTATTTTGCTTCACCTACGTCCCAATCGCCCCCCGCGCCACAACCTCCCACTCCTTCAACGTCAACGCCCAGACCGGATGACGATCTTTACACTCACTGGGCAAGGCAAGAGCAGAGCGTTGTGCTGCGCATGCCTGCCCGCGCGGACGACGGAGACGAGGACCCGTACGCGACTGTGCTGTTTGCGGACATACGGCCACTTCTTTTCGACGTCACCCACGAAGAGACGAAGCAGGCGTTCAGGCTCGTCTGGCTAGCGTTCTTAGGACTTCGTGTGCCAGGATTTGAGGCCATCCTGTCCAATCCGAGGGGCGTGGAAATCAAGAGCGAAGACGGGAAATGGAGCTTGACTCACCTGGCGCACAGGTCCTACATTGATAGCCTCTTTCCTCCGACGCAAGAGCGAAAGCTGATAACGGGCGAGGCACACGCGGGCGTCGTGGTCGGCGCGGAACGCCGGTTCGCGTCTCGCGCGTTTGCGGGGCCTATCAAGGGGTGGGGGCAGGGTGTGTTTTCCCCGCTCTCCCTGCTTTCAGAGGGAGGGATGTGGATGTGGAGGGCGGAGGATGTCGCAGGGGTGGACGCTCCATTTGTGAGGAGGATCTTCGAGCAGTTGAGAGTGAAGGGCGACGTGGAGTGGGATACTCTGGCGTTGGCTTTCGAGGCCGCTATCAACGTCAAGGGGTACGTTTATTCTTCACTCATCGTTGCATCCGTACAGCCTGACGGAAACTCTGCTGTGGATGCGCCTTTTTCAGGGCTTTGAAGCTTTCCAAAACTCTGCTCGCCACCTCCCAAGACTCCCTTCATCTGTGGTCCGCTCACGCCCAACTTGAGCGATTGCGTGGACGGCCGAGCGACGCGCGCAAAGTGTACACGACCGTCCTGCCCTCCGTTCCCGCTTCGTCGGCTGCCGCCCTCGGTGGGGCCGGGCGGATGTACCGCAACTGGGCGGAGATGGAATGGCTCGCCGGAGACGCGGACGGCGCACTGAGCGTCGTCCTCCGCGCGGCAGGCGTAGAGGGCACATCGGGAGTTGGGATCCTCCGCGCGAAGCGAGCCTTGAACGAGCTCTGCACGGCTGCCGGCCCAGACAAGGTGGACTGGGTGGTCCTGAGGGCGATGCTGGAGCTGCTCGTAGGAGGCGGGGCGGAGGACATGCTCTCCGTCGTGGACCGACACACACCGGCGGAAGGCGCGGAGAGGGAGGCGCTCACCGTGGCGGGCCTCCTCGTCCTCTTCCGGCATGCGTACGATCTGCGCCGGCCCACGCCCCCGGCGTTGTTGCGCTCGCGGGCGTCTGCCGCGCTCGAGGAGTTCCCGAACGACACCGTCCTGTTCGGCCTGTTCCTCGAAGCGGAGCGCGGCCATGGCGTATGGGGACGGGTGAGGGAGGCGTTGGCTGAGAGGGAGGGGAAGGGAATGGAGAGGAGAGTCGCGGAAGTGTGGATCGGGCGATGGGAAGTCGGCAAGTGGGACGGAGAGAAGGAGAGGATCAGAAGCGGGCTGGCGACCGCCCTTCAGGACGACAGGTACGCGGGGACGGCCACAGCGGGTGGTCTCCTCACTCGACTTTTGTGTGTGTATGGGGGAGGTTCTCATCCTTCGCAGGTTTCGTGGAAGCCCGTTGTTGTGGAGGATCGCCGTCGAGCTGGAGATCAGAGATGGGGCGCTGAGACGGGGTAAGCAGCTGCTGTTCAGGGCCGTCGGGGAGTGTCCCATGTGCAAAGGTACGTGTGTCCCAGCAGCGAACTAGCCGAGCCGCCGACATGGGGACTGACTTTGTTTGACAACTCCACCTGTTAGAGCTGTACCTGCTCGCGTTTGGACCCTTGCGCTCGGTGTTCACGCCGTCGGAATTGAACGCGCTCTCTGAGACGATGGCCGAACGCGGGATCCGGATGCGGGTCGGGCTGGACGAAGCAGCAGAGAGGTGGAAGGGCCGGGGCGTGTCGGCAGGGAGCGGGAGCAGTTCCGAGGGGGAGGACTACGGGGAGGAGGACATTGAAGGCAACGCTGAAGAGCTTCGGCGACTTCGACCCTACTGAAGGGGCGGCCGATTAAGACGACGGGTTGCCATATGTGTACAAGGCCGGCTGTAGTATGGGATCGCTATTTTCTTCTTTCTTTTTGAAGGGTGCGCACGGGTCCAGAGCTGTGGAAGTTGTTTGTGCGTGTTTGCGTGCTACCGACGGCGGCTTTGCCTCGTTGTCTGACCAACGGCTGGGTGGTGAGGACGGCTGCAACGCGACTCCCTCGCCGAGAGACAACTCGCCCTCACACTGCGGGTGGGTGGCTCCACACAACTTGGCTCCGTACATTCCTCTCTTCCCCTCCTCCCGCCCCCCCTCCCCCCCTCCGTCTTCTCCGCTGGTCTTACAGCAGCAGCCACTCTGACATGCTGCCAGTCGACAACTGATACACACCAAAGATAGAGGCACCAGAAACCACTTCCGACACAACTTTGTTTTTTTTTTTGCTTTTCCAAGTCTCACAACTCAGTCGAAGACAGCCTTGGAAGACTCCCCCTCAAATCCTATTCTCACCTGCCCTCCCTCGATTTCTGGCCAGCCTCCGACTCCTCTCTCTCTCTCTCACCCAGCATTTATACCGTCTCTCTGCTTAAAGCTCATCTACACTCTCTAATCTTTTCTCGTTTTTGTACACATCCATCTTAACTGTATTCTTTATTCTATATCTCCCGCATACCCCCCCCCCACACACACAAATCACCCATGAACAAGTTTCACTCGGCACCCCTCGTCCTCCCCCCTCGGGAAGAATGGCCCGACGCAGACTTTGACTTCGACGAGGACGAACCGATCCAGGCGTCTGACAACGAGACCGCTCTCGACGACGGCGACGAGGACGACTGGGACGCGGAGATGGACCTAGGCAAGACTGGAGGTGCGACCGTCCGTCTGGGTTTGGCTCTGCCCACCACCACCACCGCCTCCGCCACGCCGCGTGTATCATCTGGTGGTGGCCGCTCGCAGATGATCACCATCCGTCCGCCGATAGCGTCCCTCAGCGCAGAGGACGAGGAGGCAGAGGACGACGAGAACGTGTCGACGATCAAGGGGATCGACACGCTCAAGAAGGCCGTCAGCAAGCCGAACGGGTCCGCCCCCATCGACGAGGACTTTGAGTCCGACTTTGCGCTCCCCCAAGACATGAAGCGACTCTCCCTCCGCCCGCTGTCCCTCCACCACCGATCCTCCCGCAGCTCGTTCGAATGGGGCGACAAGGACCAGACGGTCTCCTCCCAGTCCTCGGACACGTACAGCACCCTCGGCTTCGCCGTCTCCTCCCCCTCCTCCGCCACCTCCGCCTCCGCGCCCGAGACCGACGCCGAGGACGAGGACGACCTGGACGGGCTCGTCATCCCTTCGGGGATGTTCGAGTCCGCCAAGGGCACCCAGCACCTCACCAAGCTGCTCGAGATGAAGAGGCAGCTGCCCTCGATCGAGGAGCGTTCCAAGCTGGGCGGCCCCGACCCCGAGGACGACTTTGAGGCCGGCCTGGTCATCGACGACGACGCGGACATGAGCGCCAGCCGGCTCGCGCTGCGCTCCAGCCAGAACGCCCCGCCGAAGCACAGCGAGAGGTCGAAATCCGCGCCCGTTACCAGGCCCACCTCGGCCACGTCCCGCGCGACCATGGCAGCCGCTTCCCGGCGGACAAAGTCTCCGACCAACCCCCCACCCACCTCGTTGCGACACTTCCAAGCGCTCTCCGTCGCCACCGCCGTCGCGTCCGGGCCCTCCGCCCCGAGCCCGAGGACGCAGGCGCCTCCGTCGGCCGCCTCCGGGACCAACGCGCCCTCCTCCTTTCTCGGCCAAAAGTCCGCCAGCCTCCGCGGGCAAAAGTCGCACAGCGCGATCAAGCCCGTCTCCCCGCCCGCCTCGGGTCCGCGCATGGCGCGCAAGTCGTCCCTCTCCTCCCTCGCCATCGGCACCGCCTCCGTGTCCGCGCTCGCCCCTCCCTCGTCCGCGCTCAACACCCCGGTGGACTCGATCCCGGTGCAGCCGTACGAGGCGCACACCGCCGCCTCGCGCGCCAAGTCGCAGCACCACCATCCGACTTCCTCCGCCGGCGGCAGCGGGAGCAGCTCGAACCGGATGGTCGCGAACGAGCACGGCGTCCTCGCCGCCCCGGGGATGCAGCGCGCGCCGAGCAGCGGCACGCCCTCCGCCACCCTGCCCGCCGGCGCGCACAGGCTCCGCTCGCGGCCCTCCATCAACGGCGTCTTCCCCAACCCGCAGTCGAGCGGCAGCGGGCGCAGGGCTTCCGTCACGTCTGGCCGGCCGAGCTCGCCCGCGCTGCTCCAGGTGCCGCCGGTGCCGCCGCTCCCAAAGACGCGCAACACCGCGGCGTCGCCCCCGGCCGTGGCCGCCGCGCCCAAGCTGATGCGGAAGCCGAAGAAGGCGCGGGCGTACGGCGACGGGTCGGAGCTCGACGCGCTGCCCGACCTCCCGACGGACGGGGAGAGGGAGAGCAAGTTCAGGGTGCAGGCGAGGGGACACACCGCTCGCGCGGCCAGCGTATCCGGCGCGCTCCCGCTCCCGCTTCCGCCAAAAGGGAGGAACGTGTCCGGATCTTCTGTGGCTTGTGAGTCCTCTCGCCGAACTGAGCCGCCCCGATTTGGAGGGTGTCTGAAGCTAACCTTTTTTGCGTGTGTGTCTAGCGGACGCGCCTCTGCCGCCACCTGTGCCCAGCCTTCGCAGGACGAGCCGGATGGAGCTCGCACCCAAGTCTTCGTCAGCAAACTTGGCCCTGCCAAAGAAAAAGAAGACGGTCTCCATCTCGCCTGGCTCACCGAAACAGAAGCGCAAGCCAACACTGATTCGCAACCTCGGTGGGCCAGGCGCACCAAAAGGTTCGTTCACGATTCGCGTCGAGTTGTAGGGGCTGGTCTCTGACGTCGCATCGTAGTTGTGGGTGAGATGAACTGGAATCCTCAAACGATGCGCTGGGAAGGCAACGACCAAGCGCTCCGAGACTTTGATGCCGCGACCAACTCCACCCGCCCGGCCCTCATCACTCAACTGAGTGGCTCGGCCGTCGGCTCGCCTCTGGGCCTCGCCTCTGGCGCGCGCAAGGTTGGAAACATGGTCTTCGACCCGATCAAGATGTGCTGGCTGTCGACGCTCGCGCCCGAAGAGGAAGAGCCGGACGTCTTCGCCGACATGGCGGACGACGAGCAGGACGCGGACAGCTGGGACTCGCGCTCTGCCGCGGGGGCCGGCAACACCGTCCGCCTGAACCCGCAGTCGCGCCGGCAGACGACGGAGACCGCGTCCGACGCCGGCTCGACCTCGTCCCGGCTCTGGGAGACACCGAGCCCCGCGCGGTCCTCACACTCGCGCACGGGCTCCGAGTTTGGCTCGGAGCGCACGGGCGGCTCGGCCTCGCGCGAGAGCAGCATCGGCTACGAGCGCGGGAGCCGGGCGTCGTTCCACGTCGCGGACATCGACGAGACGTTCCGGGCGGCGTGCGCGGAGGCGGAGGTCAGACACCGTGCCGAGATGGCGGGGTGGCGGATACCGCAGTCTTCGACGCAGAGGCCTCCCGCACGGAGTACGAAGCCAAGCCACCAGCATCTGTACGAGATCCGCGCGCTCGCGACAAGGCAATACTGATCCTTTCGATTTACCCGCTTTTCCTTTCCTTTCTCGTCTCTAGAGTCTTTGTGCATACGGACTCTTTTCCTCTCGTTTTCCTCTCAGCATTTTTTTTGGTGTGAATTGACTTCCACTTCTCTGTCTCAAAGCATCGTTTTCGCTTTTTCCACTCTTTGTCTGTCTCCCCTCTGTTTATTGCTCAATATTGGGTTTCGTCATTCTCGATATGTACACCCTCACTCATTCGGCTTCAATCTTCCCTCATCCTTCCCCCCCCCC
>JAZHGK010006314.1:0-14627 GCA_037855215.1 Waitea zeae | reverse complement strand
TTTTTTTTTTACTTTCTTGCCTTTTTCGGATCATGTGCTGACCTTTTTGTTCTTCTTTTTTTCCCTTTCTCCGGTAGCTTCGTCTCGTCGGCACCGCCCGCATGTCCTTCGCCGTCATTGGCGCTGCCGAGAACCCCCACCCAGGCGTGTACAGCGGCAAGGGCGTCCACATCTCGATGAAGAAGTTCAACGCGGCCTCGTACGACAACTCCTCCTCGACCGTCACCGTCGGCTCCGGCCTCAGCTGGAAGGACGTGACTTCCGTGCTCGAGCCTCACGGCGTCGCCGTCGCGGGCACTCGTTCGGCGAACCTCGGTCTCGGTACGTACCGAATGTCCACCCTGGGGATTCCTTTGGGGAAAATGGGGAAAGCTGACAGAACCTTTTTTTTTTTTTCCTTGTTCCTTTCCCTTTTTTGCCTTTCTTTCTTGACAGACAACGCTTGGCTCCCCAACCAGCGTTCACAGGCACGCAAGGCACTCGTCTCGTGCGAGCTTATCCTCCCCAGCGGCAAGATTCGCAAGGTCTCCGAGAAATCCGACGCAGATCTCTTCTACGCCCTGAAGGGTGGCGCCAACGATTACGTCAGTTGTCACTTTCTCCTCCCCCCAACAAAAACGTCCTCAACTCACTTCAATCTAACAACAACAGGGCATCGTCTCCAAGTTCACGCTCAAGACCTCACCCGCGACCGAGTCCGCGTTCGAGGAAGCCCTCCGGTCGACGCAGGACGCCGTCTCCGCGGGTGAGGCCAACGGCACCGGCAACGACGCGAACGTGCACCAGGTGTTGACCGGCGCGTCAGAGGAGGAGATTGACTCTGCGCGCCTGCGCTCGCTCCGTCGCCGCCTGGACCCGTGGCGGGTGATGGACCTCGCGAGCGTTTCCACCCTATGATTGGAAAGAAGTTGTTAAAGGGAAAAAGCAGTTTCTATGTTGTTGTTTGTATGGGTTTCTATGAAAGACCAATGTATGATTATGTAGATAGTATCATTTGCCTCGACTCCTTATGTTGTATTTTTTTTTTCTTCCTTTTTCTATGGGAATCTCACTTTCTTTTTCGCTGGTCTTTCGTTGATGAAGCCAACGTGTGGATATAGCCGTGAACGGTGAGTGGGCCGCAGGAGCACTGCATCATCAGCGTGCATCATGCAATCATGCGGGAGCTATCGACCAGTTGCAGGCGGTGGCATAGCGACGGCGGTTGATTCAAACGATGAAGGACAGCTACATATCACGTTTAGAGATGAATTGTAGGTTGCTGTGAGGAAAGGGCGATGTCTCGCGTGATGACATCGCAGAAGCGACAGATGAGTTTCGATGGGCGAGGAGAAAGGGGAATTGGAAGGCGACGCCCGCACCGAAGGCGATTGCGAGCGTCGAGAATCAGCTCCCGGGCGCCTTCCCCGGCGACTTCCCACGGCTGAGGGTTCGAATTCCTGTACACCTCCCCCGGGTAGAAAAGTCTTGGCAGATGATACACCCTCTCCACTCGTTTCTGGCCTCCTGAAAATAGAACGAGGCGGTTGCAAGGAGAGCAGTCGTCAGCGCACGCGATTGGTTCTCGCTGCCTTCTCAGCCTACTCTGGACTGCTTTGGCCATACATACATAATAACACTACCTGTGCCTGCTGTAAAGGGCTGCCTTCCGCCCCCAGTTCTCGCCTCTCATCCCCTTTGGTCGCGCCAGGTTGCGCGCCAAGTCGCGTCTTTCTTTTCTTTCATTTTTTTTACCCTCACATTTCTTAATTATCTTCTTCTTTTTCTAATTGCCTGGTTGCAATCCATATGGCTTCAGCGGAACCGAGATCGTTTTTTGAGGACGCGCTCAGCCCGAACCCCATGAGGGGCCCCAGTCCCGCCTTGAGCTTCTCTTCGACCGTGCGCGACCAGCGGCCACCAGAATCGCGGGTGGGCAGACTCGCCCAACGCATACATGGATGGTCGTGGCAAGCGGTGCGTGAACCCATTGTCGGTTTGCTGCCTGTGCTGTGTATTGAAATGTAATTTTTTTTTCGCCTTTTGAATTAGTTCCCGATTGGCATGGGCACTGGTGCGGTTTACGTCGCCCTGTCTGGCGTGAAAGCCCGGTCGGACACGCTCATGCACATCGAGATGGTGTTCTTCTTCATGAACATGGCACTCTTCCTGCTCAATTGCACGACGTTAGCGCTCCAAGCCATATGTGGGTACTCCCCCCTCAGTCAGAAATGAATGGAGAAGGACTCACCACTCCTCTTGCGATCTCGTCAGTTTACCCGCGACAGTCGCTCCGTCTGATCAAGGACCCAGTCAAAGGCGTGTTCGTGCCCCTCGTCGTCCTCTCCTTCGCCACCATCATCATCGGCACCATCAACTATGCCGTACCGTCCGGACACATAAAACCTGGATTCATATACTGCCTCTTCTGGTTCGTTTCTTTCTCGCCAATCTGACAAGAAACGCCACAATGACGCTTTCTTTTTTTTTCTCTCTTCTTCTTGCTCAGGGTCTACATCGCCTTCGCACTCCTGGTCTGCTTCCCGATGCTCATGATCTGGTTCAACAAGCCGCACGACCTCACCACCTTCACACCCGCGTGGGCCTTCCTCGTCTTCCCGATGATGCTCGTCGGCGTCGTGGCGCTCAACGTGCTGAGGGTCATGGACCCGGGGGACGAGCGCGCGATCGGAGTGCTCCTCGCTGGCTACTTCTTCCAGGGTAAGTCGGAAGAGGACAATGTACTCTGCTTTTTTTTGTTTTGTGTGCGTGTGTTGGAAGGGGGAACTGATCGAGATTCTGTTTTGAAAAAAAGGGCTGGGATTCTTCATGACCTTCTTTTACATCTGCATCTACATCATTCGGTGCGTTCCGCTTATCAATCTAATCCATGCACGTTTCTCAACAAGGGCCCGGTCTCGAACAGGGTGATGACGACCGGCTTCCTCGACGGACACCAAGCCAACGGCGCGTTCGTCGCCTGCGGACCGCCCGGGTTCACTGCGTTGGCGCTCATCAACCTCGGCGCCCGCGCAAGAGAGATGTAGGTTCCCCAGCCCCGCTCCTCCCCTCAGCCGCACCCTTTGCTCACCTAGGCATATGCGCGACCCCCCATAGTTTCCCCAAGTTCGGCCTCGTCTCTCCGCAGGCGGGCGAAGTCTTCTTCGCCATCTCGGTCATGTTCGGCCTGTTGTTGTTCGGTTCGTGCGCGGTCCGCGTAGAGCCCGTGAGGCTTCGATTGCTGATACTCTCCCTTCCTCTCTCTCTGGCAGGACTCGCGGTTTTCTTCTTCTTCTTCGGTGCTCTGCCTTATTGGTACGTCCGAGAATCTTCATTGCGGAGCAGAGAACTGACGAAGAGAACGCAGGTTCAAAGTGCACAAGCACCTCAACGAGATTCTCGGCTGCTGGGCGCTCACTTTCCCAAACGGCAAGTCCTCCCCCTTCCAGTCCACCCACCACTCAGATTCTTAACCCGACTTTCTTTTTTTTCGTTCCTCTAGTCGGCTGGATCGCGACCATCCGCCTGATGGGCGACATCCTGAACATCAAGGGCTTCTACACCGTGCACGCGATCATGGTCGGCCTGCTCTGCGCCGTGTGGGTGCTGCTGTTCTGCCTGACGGTGTACGCTTTCTGGAAGGGGGAGATCTTCCTCGCGAAGCCGGAGGACGTCGTCCGCGACCTGGACGGCCTGCCGGACGAGGAGAAGGGTGCAGGGCATGGACACGGACACGGACATGGGAAGCATTAGATGTGATTAGACTATTGAATGCGAGTGTGTTTCTGTGGAAAAGACGAGGAGCGGCTGGCAGGCGAATGTGAGGGCGCGTTACGAGAAGCGGCTCGCGTGGGCTTATCAGAGTTACGAGCTCCGCCGCATACAGCACTGGGACCCCCAACCTGTGGCCATAACTGTTCTAGCTCCCGAAAGACCTGCTTTTCTTTCATTATGCAGAGCGTGTGAGCCTGTTGACTTTGCGTGCGTGTGGGGGGAAAGAGAAGCAGACCGGCCGGGTTGCCTAAACCATCGAGCTCAGCCGACGGGGTGAGGCGGCGCTGATCAGATGGTCCTTCCCCAAGGCACACTCCCTGGCGTTTACGAGAGGCATAGGTTCTGGACAGCGTGGGCCCATGGTTGAGCGCTTCAGCCGTGAGTGAGGCACGTTGGGTTGAGAGAGTGAGGTGTCGGAGCGCTAAGGAGGAGTTTCTAAGGCGACGAATACCATAGGGTTCCTAGTTTGTGTGCAGCGTGAAATGCTCAGGAGCGCATTTCATTGAGCTTGTGATAACGAGAAAAGCTACAAGAAACACGCATCCGATGGTGGGTAGGTCTGGTCAAAAAAAATGGAGCGTTCCTGTGGGGAGAGAGTAGAGAGCCAACGTGGAGAAAAACGGATCTAGACCGAAAGGAAGGTCAAAGAAAAAAATATTCTTGAACCGCCGCATCGTTTTCTTCGGCTGTTGCACGTCGAGCAAACACAAGACTGAGACTTTGCGTCAAGGTGCGGAAGCGGATGGACGGCGAGCGGGAGGGAGAGGGCGGAGGAAGGGGGAGAGGAACCACTGGCGAGCGACCCCTCTTCCTCTCTCCCCCTCCTTTTCGCCTTTCCCAGCATCGTCCAGCACGTTCCCCGACGCCCCCCCACCCCCCTCCCCCCCCAACCCTGTACACCTGAACTTATTCACCCTCCACACACCCCCTGGCGATGTCGGGCAAGGCGCCCCCAACGGGTCCCAGAGCCCTCCGCCCGTCAAATGCGCCCTCACAAGGCCTCGGCACGTCCTCGACGTCCTCCTCCTTCCTGGGATCGTCCTCCTCACCCGTGGCCATCCCCACCGGCCCACGGAACTCAAACCCGCCCACCGGACCACGCAGCCTTTACGGGAACGGGTCGGCGACGGCGAATCTGTCCACGCGCTCGGCCCCAAACGGCACCGCCGTCTTAAACGGCTTCCTGCCCACGGGGCCGTCGGCCGCCAAGGGCAAGCAGGTCGATCGCGCGCGCGCCAACGGTCACAGCTTCAGCGACGCCCTGCCGCGCGCCGTCGCCAGACA
Source organism: Waitea zeae (assembly GCA_037855215.1). Lineage (NCBI taxonomy): Eukaryota > Fungi > Basidiomycota > Agaricomycetes > Corticiales > Corticiaceae > Waitea > Waitea zeae. The sequence continues at coordinate 9,590 of JAZHGK010006314.1, read as the reverse complement.
AAACAACCTTTCTCGCCCGCAACCGTCACAACAGCGAACGCAGCTAAACGGCAGGCGCGACGACTCGTCTCAGGCTGATCTACGCGACAACAGCAGAGGGCGGCCCGCCTCGCCAGGGTCGGGCCCGCCCTCGTATCCTACTTTGACTTCGTCCTCGTCCTCACCGTCCTCTACCCTACATACGCACTCGTCATCCTACCCGTCTTCTCACCACCGCCCTCCTGGATTGTCTAGATGGGAACCTGCTCAACCGTCGCCTCCAGCACCGACGGACGAACCCCCGCCTCCGCCCCCGCCGCCAGCAGACGAACCGCCAGCGCCACCACCACCACCACCACCACCACCTCCTCCTCCTACTGCCGAACCCCCCGCGCCGCCTCCTCCCCCTCCTCAAGCTGACGATTCTGTACCACCACCACCACCACCTCCTGTTGATAAACCGCTGGCGCCTCCTCCGCCCACCGAACCACCGCCGCCACCACCGCCAAGTGAGAAGCCGCCACCACCGCCGCCCTCGCTCCCGCCCGCTGGCCCGTCCGGCTGGGGCGTCAAAATCACCTTGTCGCAGCAGCCCACCCGCGCGCCGCCGCCGCCGCTGCAGCCTGCACCTCCTCTACCCGCCCACCCGCCACCTCCACCACCACCCGCATCTGCGCCCGCGGTTGACTTGCCTGCGCTCCAGACGCGTCCGTCCATCTCCATCGCGCTACCCACCCCGGTCGCGCATGCGCCCCCGCCGCCGTTCTTTGTCCCGCCAGCGTTACCGCCGCCACCACCTCCTCCTCAAGACGATGTACCCGTACCACCACCACCTCCTCCTCCTCCGGCAGACGATGCACCCCCGCTGCCACCTTCGCCATCCAGCCGACCACGCATATCAATCGCGCTCCGCGCACCTTCACCCATCCGTTCGGCACCACCTCCTCCACCGCCCCAGGAGCCGGAACCGGAAATCGCACCCACTCCGCGCTCGCCCTCTCCTCCGCCGCCCCCACCCAAATCACCCACTCCACCTCCGCCGCCTTCGCCCAAATACTCTCTCCCGCCCCCACGCGAGTGGCCCTCGGACCCGCTCCCGCCCAACTTCAAAGTCGTTTACGAGGCTGGGATCGACCAGGACCCACAGGGCGTGTTGCGCGCGGTGCTCGCGCGGGTGCGGGAGGAGCCCGTACAGGAGGGTGAAGAGTCCCGCGTGAAGAAGACGGGGAAGGGGAAGGAGGCGCTCTTGAGGTTCGACGGGCGAGTCGCGGAAGGAGAGGGTGAGGTGGTCGTCCAGGACCCGAGAAAAGAGGGCAGGTCGAGAGGACCTATCAGGAACTTGCGAGGAGAGTTCCCGAGGGAGAAGTTTGAGAAATTCAAGTACGAGGTGCGTCGCCTACTCTGTTATGTCTTTTCTACTTTCCAGTTGACAATGGCATGTCGTCACACAGTACGACGACAACTCCACCGGTCCGCCGCCTGCGACTGCCGTCTTGGTCCTCAACCTCTCGATGTACCTCAGGTCTCAGATCGTGAAGCAGCACTTCTCGGTCTACGGCCCGATCGCCTCCTTCGAGTGGCTCACCGACAGCACGAACGGTTCCTTCCTCGGCGTGGTCCATGTCACCTACCGGACGCACGCAGAGGCGCTCCGATGCCTTCAGCGAGACGACGGCATGATCTTCGGCGCCACGACAGGGCTCGCGTGGAACCTCCCCCGCGCGGAGGAGGAGCTGCATATGAAGGTCGTGCTCGACGGCGAGCAGAAGCTGATGAAGGCGGTGCTGAAGGAGTTTGAGTCGCGCAAGCGCCGGGCGGCAGACGAGAAGCGGAGGGCGGAGAGGGAGGAGAGGGCGAGGAAGGAGGCCAAAGCGCAGCAGCAGGCGAAGGAGGCGAAGGAGGCCGCCGCGTCGCCTATGGTGGTGGGCACCCCGCACTCCCAGGGGTCCGCCACGCCTTCTCATCCTGCGCAATCCTCCTCCACGCGCCACCCCGGACTGAAGGCCCACCCACCAAAGGGGCCAGCAGCCGCCGTGAACGCGGCGTCGCGCGTCGCTCACGTGCTGCCCATGCGACCTGCGGTTCCCACCGCGCCCGTTGGCTCTGAAAAGGGGGAAAAGAGCGGGAAAGAGGAGTTTGCGGCGGTGAGGATGAGTGACGAGAGCAAGCTGCTGCTGCTTCCACCTGCTGGCCCCTCTTCTGCGTCAACATCTGTTCTCCCGCCTCCCACGGGCGGTATGCAGGGCAAGGGACTTGTCCGGTCCAGAGGCGCGCCACCCACCCACCCGCGGGAGATGTACTCGAATGCCTATAGAGGGGACCGAGGGAGGAGGGGGAAATGGGGATATTCAGTGTTTTCAGCGAGGAGTTCGAGGTTTAGGGATAGGGATAGGGACAGGGACCGAGAGGACAGATGGGCGAGGAGGGGCAGGTCCGGGTCGCGGTCGAGCCGATCGCGGTCGAGGTCGAGATCGAGGTCGCGGTCGCGGTCAAGATCGCCGGAGAAGGTGGTGCCTGTGAGGCGACTGTTTGAGGAGAAGGAGGGACACGAGGAGGTATTGGAAGAGCTGGCGAAGAACGGTTATCCGCATGCAAAAATTGGGAGGACACAGTTCGTCGCGGGTTTGAGTGGAGAGGAAGTAAGAGATTCGTTTCGAGGGTTCAAGGTGGATAAGGTACGCAACCTATTTTGCCTGCTACTCCCGGCCTTTGTGGATTGGAGCTAACAAAGGGCTTGTGTTGTCGTCGTTGTTCCTCACTTGTGTCCAGGTCTTCCATGACGCCTCAGGCTGGTACGTTACCTTCACCGGGCCGGACGAAGCGCGTAAGGCTGCGATGGTCTTCGCCTCTGGCGTGTGCACACTCGCTGGGCGGTCGGTGACGCTGACTGTGGCGCCGGCGCCGGCCTTCGTTAAGTCGTCGTATACGGACAAGGAGCTCGTTGACCAGGCCTATGAGCTCATCCTTGCCGAACTCAAGGACACGCTCCAGCGGGATATTGTGGACACAATCATCAAGCCAAAGATGGAGGCTTACGCGAGCGACGTACACAAGATGATGGTACCCAACGGGGTGCGGATGCCGGTGCAGAGCAAGAAGAACTTGAAGAACTTGAGCTTCCGCAAGCAGCGTCCCGCAGTCGCTGCCATTGTCACACCGGAAACGCTCACGGAACCACCCCCGACGATCGTAACTGAAGACGTAGAGATGGCGAAGCGGCCAGTCAAGAAGCGCAAGACGGCGACGAAGAAGAGCGCACCAGTCGAGGTCGAATCGGAGGATGAGGACGTCACGACGGTCCCTCCCGACGGCACGCCTCAGCTAGTTTCGCCCGGCGACAACACGCTCAAGCGAACGACGTCGGAGGACCAGCCAGAGGACGACGGACCGGCGAGGAAGCGACTTAAGCCTGAGGTCGTCGAGGAGGACGAAGAGACGCTGGTCGACACGCCCGCAGCGGAGGTCACGCTCAAGTCCGCTCCTGGGTCAGAACCAGCTGCAGATGGGGTTGCGGAGCCAATGGTAGAAGACAGCAAGGCCAAGCCCAAGAAAGGTGCTGCGACGAAAAAGAAGGCGCCAGCCAAGAAAGCTGCAGGGCGCAAGGGCAAGCCCCCCACCGTTTCCGACGCAATTGACGCTGTCATCCTCTCTGAGGCTATCCCGCTTGTGCCATTGCCCGTCGCACAGATCGACATTTCCTCGACCATCGCATCACCGCTTTCATCGACTCTTTCTCCAACTCCAGAGGTTACCCCACAGGAACCACTCATCCCGCCGGACATTTTCGCGGAGGGTATCTGCGACGACGACGAGGACGCATACTTCGCACGTCTCGTGCTCACCCACACCACCACCGACGGCAAGGTCACGCTCCCCGAACCACCTGCGCCACCCGCGCTGGAACCAGACGCCCCACCTCCATTCCGCGTGCACGCGACCGGCTCGGCGCGTACCGAGGGCTATTATAAGATCGAGCACGCCGAGAAGGCTGCGTATGTCGCGCAGTACGCCGCGCGTGGCGCCGCAACAAAAGCGGCTGCGGAAGAGCCCGTGGTAGCGCCGGCGGCGAGCGCAGTATCGTCGTCTCGGTCAAACCGCGCGAATGCTCGCCGGCAGGCGCAAGGGCTCGAGGAAATGAACCTTCTCCAGCGTGCCATGGCGCTCTCCAAGGGCCAGGCGGCGGCGTCTGACGCGGTCAAGTTCAACCAGCTGCAGACGCGGAAGAAGAACATCCGGTTCGCGCGCTCGCCTATCCATGACTGGGGCTTGTACGCGATGGAGAGAATCGCGAAGGGGGAGATGGTGATTGAGTACGTAGGCGAGGTCATCCGCGGCGCGGTCGCGGACCGACGGGAGAAGGCGTACGAGCGTCAGGGTATTGGAAGCAGTTACCTGTTCCGAATTGACGAAGAGCTAGTGGTGGATGCGACGAAGAAGGGCAACCTCGGGTGCGTAGCAGTGAATGACAACTGTGTGCTACATGTGCTCATCACTTGACTTACAGTCGTCTTATCAACCATTCATGTGATCCTAACTGCACGGCGAGGATTATTACGATCAGTGGCGAGAAAAAGATCGTCATTTACGCCAAGCAAGACATTGAACTTGGAGACGAAATTACCTATGGTATGTCTCTTTCCATGACTCTGCCTCAAAAACGTTTGTTGACATTGCATCAGACTATCACTTTCCTTTCGAGCAAGACAAAATTCCCTGTCTGTGTGGTTCTGCCAAATGCCGCGGCTTTCTCAATTAGACTCGCTTTTTTGGACCTCTTCCATCATACCCCATTGCACCTTACAATATCAATATCACGTTTATGTATTTCGACTGCGAATGCTACACGTGCCTTGTGCGCGTCATCTTGTGTCTCAAATTACCAATGTTTAATGACATTTCTACTCATAGGAGACGAACTGTGAAAGCTCCCAAGCTTCCTGGATGAGAGCTAGGAACTTCCATACATAATGCCTTAATACGATCGGATAGTTCCGGTAAGGCCTTGCACTAGAACTCTTACATGCCACACCTGCCGCCAAATGCAAGTGTGTGTGATCAAATAAATCAGCAAGATCCTTGTGTTGATTTTGGCAACAGGTCTCTATCAGCCCCTCTCGGCTCAGAGTCCAGTTAGGTAACCCGGGCACACGACTCGGAGGCTTTGTGCTAGCCTATCATATGTTTACCCTCAACCGTCGCGATTCGGATGTCTTCATCCCGGGCCGTTGCACTACGGGCTCTTTTCATTTTGACTCACGCGGACAACTGCCTATGTCTACTACTGGCGTAGTTTATCCGTACGGGACTTCGTCGGGGCCTGCAACTCCTTCGCATGCGGCATTTTGGCTCTCTGCCTTGGTCACAACCATCTTTTACGAGTTCCAACCGTCCGTACGCAAATCTATGTTACGCCAATGTATATCTGATGTTGCCATTCTCAACGAGGTGACGCAAAGTGGGCTCTGACAACATGATAGAGGGTGATCTTCATCTCCATCCACGGAGCCCGAATCCGGGAGGCGAAGCTGGTATAAAAAGCTCCAGTGCAACAGGCTGCGTTTTCCAGTACTTCAAGCACTTCAACTGCTCGCCATGAAGACCATCTTTGCCGCCGCCGTCCTTGGTGCCGCCCTCCAGGCAGTCTCTGCTCACTGTACGCACTGATTCACAACCCTTAAACCCTTAACATTATGGCTAATTCAAGACCACTAGACACTTTCCCTTTCTTTCAGGTGAATGGAACTACCACTGGCGAGTACCAGTACGTTCGCATTACTGCCAACCATTGTAAGCTTCGACAATATTGTCAAACGTTGTAATATACCGCTCACAGCTTCACAAACAGGGTCAAACGGACCTGTGAGACCGATGCTTAATCTGTGTTGGCTACTAGACTTACTCTTTCGATAGGTTACCGATGTTACTGACCAGGCTATTCGGTGCTACGAACTCGACTACAACGCAACTCCCGGCCAGACCAGTACCGCAACAGTGATTGCTGGCTCTTATGTCGGCTTCCAGGCTGATACCGTCATTGGCCACCCTGGTGTAAGCGCGGTACAACATCATGAAGCAAAAACCTTTATTGAACATTTTACGCAGTACTTTGCCGCATACTTATCTCCGGCAAGCCCAGCAGCTAACTCCCCAAGCGCGGGTAAGAGCAACACCTGGTTCAAAATCTGGGACTGGGCGCCCACCTACAGCAAGAGCACTGGCCTTGTGTTCAACAGCATGAGTACGTTTCAGTGTCTCTTTCTTTTTTGCGAGTAACGAAGGCTTACTATTTCGTGAAGACGTCAACCAGGTTAACTTCACCATCCCAAAGGCAACTCCAAGCGGACAGTACCTGCTCCGTCTCGAGCACATTGCCCTCCACGCGGCGTCTACCGTAGGCGGTGCCCAGATCTACGTTGGATGCGCGCAGATCCAGATCAACGGCGGTGGAAGCGGCAAGCCTTCGCCCACAGTTTCGTTCCCTGGTGCATACAAAGCAACTGACCCCGGAATCCTCCTCAACATGTACAACCTCCCCTCCGACTACCCCGGCTACACTGCTCGTACGTCTTTCACTCATCTGAACTTGATAACGCTCTTAACTGAGTATTTTTGGCAGCTGGACCAGCGGTCTGGAGCGGCTGAGCGTTCATGCATTCATGCATATCCAATAGCATCCATTCATTATGTATTATTTCATCTGAAAAAATATTTCAGTCTAACACACATAACGCCACATTTGAGAAAAATAACATTGTGTTAGAAATGCGTATGCACAGAGCACGACAAAAATAGCATATTGTGTTGAACTCATGTTAGTGGAGGTCGAGCAGGCTCATAACAGAATACGGGCAGAGAATATGGAGTTAGGTGTGCCAAGTTGAAGTGGGTATGAACCAGTGTTTTCGGATTTCAGTATCGGTCTCAGCAAATTCGAGACGCATTTTGAACGATTTCCCTCGCATTCCGTCGATCTACAGCGGATAGAATGAATATCAATCGCCGCTTGCCAAACCAAGCAGGACAGTAAAACACACCACCCATCTTCTGCTTCCACTTTCAAAGACCCTGAGACCAGGGATTTGTTCAAGCAAAGTACGCGCATCTTCTGTGACCAGTGTGAAGCGCTGAGTCACATCAATACTGTTGCCAAAGTCGACCAGTGTGCGTAGAGAGTGTGACGATGAAAGTGCCTCAGCAAGTTGACTCTACAACTCATGACTTCAGATAATAATCCCGACAAGGAGCGCAAGGACATCGGAAACAAAACTCACGACGTTCGCCTTACTTATCTCTAATCTCAACCAGATAAGTCCTTTGCACGCAGCACACAGGGAGCGTAGGACCTTGATGTCCGCAAATGAGCAGTTGTCGAGTGCAAGCCTGGTCAAGGTGGACTTGTGTGCACTGACGAGTCCACGAGCGAAGGCCGGTGGGAGTGACATCCTGGTGTTTGAACGCAGAATGAGGGAATGAAATGAAGCAGGTGCAAATGGAGATATTGCAATCGACCATGAAGGAGGTAGGGTGGTTGAGGACGTGCCAGCCTCGAGTGCAAGGTGTCTGAAGGGAGGTAGACCAGAAGGAAGATCAGGTTCTTCTTGACCCAGCAAGCGATCTGAGTCCTGTAAAGGGCCGATCACGCGATGTGCATATTAAGAATCGAATTGACCATACCCAAGTCGAGTAGGATATTTCACGGAGTTTTGGGACCATTCGTGATAGGCGCAGTAGGGTATCATACTTTATTCTCTGGCACCTCATAATATGCAGACCTCGTAAATTAGGTGCTTTGGAAAGTGCTTGACGTAGAATGGGCTCGTTAAGCTCGGGAGACATCTAATTGCTAAAGCTTAGTAGCGACTTTCCTAGCTAAAGAACAATTGCCTCACAAGAAGAGACAAAGTCCTTAACCCTGGCAAACTTGCAGCCCAACTTGGAAGGACATTTAACACAGGTCCAGATGCAAAATCTAGAATAAGGATCTCGAGTGGTGCACCACGAAGCTCAGACAGCTCCTTTGCTTGCGCATCTGTTAGTGTTTTTACATGTACGTGCAAGCTAAAGAGCCGAGGAAACGAGGCGAGAGGTGTAAGGAACGAGGGTAGCACGTCGACATGGGATGAGTACGTGAAGGACGTCACGTCTGTGCAAAGTCTGATCACCTGCTCGACGTCGTGCAAGAAATCGGGGCGAGGACGGTTGCCTCGGACGGGAAGACGCAGGATCTCTGTCACCAAGTAAGCAAGAGTGATAGCCTCTTCAGCCGGAAGTACGATCTACCAATGTTCCGGACGAGTTTGGCGAGCTCTGGACGACGGGCTACAACCGCAAACGGGGACTCAATCTACCAAATCAAGACGCTTTGTTCAGCTTGTCTGAAGTAAGCGTGAGGGGGGGATTAAGGGCAAAAAAAAAATGACATACACCGGGCATACGTTTCGCCTGGCTGAGCCGAAAGTAGAGAGAGTAGTATACTCTCGGGATAACAGCAGCGTAAAACTGCTTACAGACCAGTGCACAGCGGACTAGGTCCCCGGCCGACGTACCGCGTCTCCCAATACTTTCGTCGTACTGAAGTGCGGCGAAGATGAGGTCGAGACAATCCAGATTTAGGGCAATTATACCGCGAGCCATGGCGTTGAAAGAGAGCTGGTCTAAATGATTGTGTGTGCTTGCACCTTTTTTGAAGGATGGAGAAAGTACACGCGGATCTTCTAAGATTTTGGCCTAATATGAGCAGTGTAAATCAGACTGATATGAGCATAAGTGATATCGCCGGTGTAAGTGGTCGTCAGTGGTGAAGGCTTCAAGATAAGTAGACCTGTCCGTCATGTGCATGAGCGCCAATCTCAAGGATGAACAGCTCAGGGACCTTGGCTCGGGTTCGGGTCGCGCGAGCTGGGCGCCTAATTGTCAATATATTTGGCGCTCACCCACCGGAGCCATCGGAATTTCTCTCTCCGACCCACCACCACTTGCGACTGCGACCGTCGAACCGTCCCGACTTCACCGTCGGGCCATCCCTCCACCACCATCGATTCAACTTAGATCTGCCTGCCCCGCGGTGTTTGCGCCTCTTTTTTTTTTTTAATGATGTTCGCCTTGCCTAGACCACTTCAATCAATCAATTCAAGCTCTATACCGCGCGCTCGAGGCCTGAGTGCCGTTGTGTTCGATTTGTGATGTGTGCGCACACACTTGAAACGAAAACAGATCTGTACGCGCTCTCGAACGGGCGAGACACTCGTCAATCTTTTTTCCCTTCAACGGCCGAAACATACAGCATAGGACTTCCTGGTAAAGGACCAACCGGCTCATCTAATTATATCCTTAGCACATACGCCATCGAACCGTTGTCCCTGCAACAACGTTTGTGGCCGTTTTTTTTAAAAAAAGAAAATTCTTATCACTCAGAACCTATGATCCGACCATTTAGTGCCATTGTCGCCCACCACGGTGCCCGGCCCGACCGATCAACTCAGCGAAAAACGTCTATTTTAGTTGAATTTAAGCAAACGCCGCTCGATATAGAGACGCGCTAAGTGGGGAAGGAGGGAGAGGGGAGGACAAGCGATGCCAGGCTTTATTTCCCGAGGGTGGAGGCGTGTTGC